>VOPJ01005274.1:93759-282178 GCA_014673585.1 Semibalanus balanoides | reverse complement strand
GATAATACACTGCTGAGCCTTAGGTCAATGACCCTGCATTGAGCTCCTTAGAATATGTATCTGTACTTGAAATCTGTACTCGAAAAAGTTGTGTTCGCTCGAAACGGCCATGCACTAAATCGTTTTATGCACTCGTGGCATTAAAGATTCAGTTTATGAACGAGCCGAAGGCGAGTTCATAAACTGAATCATTAATGCCACTCATGCATAAAACTATATTAATCGCGTAAGGATGAAGCAATACGGAATTGGACAGAAATTGGACAAGACTGTCCACGTGGACAAGGAGATAACAAAATCTTCCTCAACAACTACACTGGGAAACAAGACAGGAAAATGAACCGAGAACGGGAGCTGAAAACTACATAAAACGACGAACATGATCAGACAAAGGACCGAAAGACGGGACTGAAAGGGCAGCAGAGCATGATAACGGACATTTTAGGAATTCATCAGGAGCTAGTACGAGCAATTTATTCAGAGAATGTTGGCTAGAGGCCCAGACAATGGCTGTCATTCAGCTATGACACGGAAGCTGGAAAGTCATTCGAAAGATAAAAGCGCCCTGGTTGATAGACTAGCCCGCAGTGCCTGGCGATCGCCCGGTGCAGCAAGGTTCTAAGTAAGTAAGTAAAGTATTCTGACCCGCTGAGCTCGCCCAGAGCTGTCTCCCAGCTGCCCCTTCCACCTTGCATTGCAAGGATTGGCTGCAGGCAGGGGCGTAGTTTCTCCAGAAAAGTTGTGTGGGGGGGAGCTACCTTAAATCTACATTCAAGTTTCACGCATCGGGGAGGGGACGGGGAACGTGTCCCTCTTTTTTAATAATCATTTTGAACATTACGCCTATGGGCGTTGCATGGAAATAATCGACTTCAGAATGCCTGTCCTCGCCCCCCCCCACATTTTTGGAACGTGGAGGAACTCTTGATTGGCTGACACGTTGAGGACTCATTTTATTCAAATATGGCACATATGGAAAATATGACGCCAGAACTGATGACCAATGACCATCTCATGACTGACTCTCCAGCTAACAATTTGACGTTGTCGCTACGTTGTGCCAAGGTTGCAACACAAGTCACAACTACACAACGTTGTGATAGTGTAATTTTGTAGACTCCCAGGAACATTGTCACAACGTTACCTTGTGACACTCACAAAACGTTAAAACAACGTTGCTACAACGTTACCTTTGACAAGCATAGCACGTGACCTACGTGGTCGATCATTAATCTGATTAAGATGGTGAATATGATGTTAATATGTTTTAGCACTTGTATGTAAGGCATTTATATTTAATATGAATGTATATGCATCTTTGAATGGCCTCATTACAACGTAAAACACACAAAGTTGAAAAATGATGTATAGTTATTGATGATTTCGATCACAGGTCATTATCAAAATATACCAAAAAACGGTTGTTCACAAGACGCGCCTATGAAGCTCCAGCAAATTCTACCGACGTTAAAATTCAATATAAAATTCCGCCAGGTTTCACGTGAATCATGCCTGAAATGTCACTGTCTAATCGGCTATCCACATATCAGCACAAACCAAATGAAACACTGTAAGAAAAAAATACCTAAATCGAGACGATACATCAACATCTGAATCACTCACACTATATATATAGATAGATAATTCCGGCCTAGGCTGAACAGGAATAACCAATAGATAACAATATTTTTTTTGTTGAGGATGGTTTTTAGCTGGCGGAACAGTAGAGAAATTCCATTAATTTTGCGGTTCGGATCGATCTTTTGCCTATGTAGATTTTGACTGATAAAGGATGCCAGGTAAAGTTTCACCGGCATATGTGCTTCTGAAATGATCCCCGATTTGGTGTGTCAAAAAGAATGATTTTTTGCATCTAAAACCTGTTCATTTGGACATTGAATCGCAACTGAATGGGTCTTGCATTCGCCAATATAGGTCACGTTCACCATTCGATGTACATGGGTGCTGTAACACAGTAAAACACCCAGACATGGTGCACTTTCCCTTCACGGCCTGAATGCATGCATTACATGTACGTCTTTTCTCTGAAGGTAATCCTTGGTTGGCGAAACGAATCAGATTGGGACCAATGTGTTCTGAGGGTGTCGCTTTTTCCAGGCCACTCTTATGTCCATGCCAGATTTCCTGGCGATACCGTTTATCTTGGCGCACAGCGTTTCATCTACGCATGGTAACGAAAGGTATTCATCGGGGTCCTGTCGTCCCTGCTTTTGTTGAAAATGGGGACGCCTAGACTGATGATAGTGATGTCGCTGCTGACACTGATGTTGATGCTGACCTGAAACTTCCCGTTTAATGCCTTGAACCATTTGTTTTGGGTACCCGTTCTTCTCGAATACGTTTTTAATTTTGTCACATGATCTGGATTTGGCTTCTCCGTTGGATGAGAGTTTGTGGGCGCGTTTAAATTCATTGCGAATAATTCAGAATTCAGAGCACATCATGCCGGTGAAACTTTACCTGGGCATCCTTTATCAGTCAAAATCTTACATAGGGCAAAGATCAATGCCGAACCGTAAAGGGATAATGGAATCTCTCTACATTCGCCCAGCCTAAACCAGTCTCCAACAAAATATTTCTTCCATGGTTTTATCCTTCAGGCCTAGGCGATTCGGGTATGCCACTCAAAGAAGTGTGAGTGATCAGATGTTGAATACGTTCATCGTCTGCGATTTAGGTATTTTTTGTTCTTCGGGTTTCTTTGGTTTTCGTGCTGATTGATGGATAGACATCGTGCACATTCCAGTGAAATGGCGGAATTTTATTTGAATTTTACGTAGAAATTTGCTGAGCTTCATGTTGTGACAAACCACCTTTTTTTTTGGTATATTTTGATAATGACCTGTGGGTCGATAATCTTAATAACAGCTATTCGCATTATTTTTTCAACTTTTTGTGGTTTTACGTTGTAAGGGGTCCATTCAAAGATAACATATATCATTCATATTAAAGATGGTGAATGTATGCTTAAATTTTAGATCATTGTACCACATTCCGCGAGCTGTTCTTCCCAAGTTTACTCAGAACAGTTGTGACATCGTAAGGATAGTACGGTGTAACGTTTAACAGCGACGTTTATACAACTTTTTCTTCACATCATTCACGATGTTGTCGCAACGTTGTTAAAACGTAAAATTTCAACTTGATTTTTTCACAACGTTGTTACAATGGTATCTGTTACCTGGGTCTATCACGATTATTATTGCAATCCTGAGGGCTAGAGCTTAAGTTGTATAAGGTCAACATCCGACATGGAGTATGACTTCGAACTAAATGAATTGGCTGTGTACGTAGGAGCGCCATGGCAAAAGGGGAACAGTGAAGCTTTGATCTTGTCTTGAGACAAACAACCCCCTCCCCTCTATGCAATATTTGCAAATTTGGGCTCCTCCCACCTTAGCAAACAATTTGCCACCTACAAAAAAGTTGCCCGAAGAGTTGAGGCCATGCCTCCCACCCCGTTCCTACGGCAATAGAATCGGTTCAGATTTCAATAATAATTGTTGATCCCAGCCGACGCCGACTCCGCAAAAAAAAATACTAATTTAGGTATGTTGTACGCTATACCTACTCTGATTTTGGTTTTCCCCAAGATGATTGGACTGACTCCCGAGTCACTGAGGCTCCGACTTCAAATGTGGCTCTACCATGCGGCTCTGTATGCTCTGAGGCTATTCGAAGCCAGGCCAACGGGCCATGTGTTGTCAGGCCAACGGGTTAGCGGATCAAGCTATATCTTCCGAAGAAAAAAGTATGTAAAGGGGTGAACGACCCAGCCATCCAGTAGTCTCATCAATATGAAGACTCCAATACGATTCGTCCTGTGTAAGATAGCCGATCGATACATCTTTATCATAACGGTGCGGCGCGTCCAATGAGACAGTCCTTTCTCGCAGTCATTTTTCCTTGACGGATTTACTGTCGTAGAATCAAAGGCACCGTCACCAGGGGGGTCATGACGTTGTAACAACGTTATGTGGTACTAGGGTTAGCTTCTTATCAGTTTCCATTCCAAGCACCTGGACCATCAAGTGATCTGCGCAGATTTATAACATTTTCATAGAAATAAAATACAAAATACATTTTATTTTTGCACCAGAGAATATCAGTTCAAAGGAGACAAAACGCTTCTACAAAAGCAGCGATACGATGGTTTATTATGCTCCAATAAGCTCTTAAAATGTAAGCATCCACAACTATGGCAATTCACCCAAAATAACACCTGCGCGATTTGGACTAATTCTCGATCGATCGATGTTCAAAATGATTATTAAAAAAGAGGGACACGTTCCCCGTCCCCTCCCCGATGCGTGAAACTTGAAGCATCGATTTCACGAGTTAATACTCGTGAAATCGATGCACTGCAGTGGATATCGCCAACAATCCCTGAACGGTATAATACTGATTGTCGTTATGCAATAGACACTTAGTTATGGCACGAACTTCATGTTTAATTCCTGGCTGAACATATGTTAAACTCACTGCACTTATAAAACGCATTTCACTATTGAACCAAAAGTGACATAAAGCACATGAAACATTGTAAAGCCACACATTTACAACACACTAATCAGCATACAACTATGATAGCTATCTGGGCCCTGTTTCACCAAGTGAATATATTCCTTTTCGGTGGCGTACATATTACTTTTGGCATACTATTAATATTCTGTTTCACCAAGCTCCGTACTGGAATATGTATGCCGTTCAAAGTATTCCATCCCAAGTACAGCTTTTTTGGAATATATTCCATTTTGACCGGCCGATCTACTTCTTTAGCCAGCTGATTGCCGAGTTTGCTGCTGCTCAAAGTATGCAACTTTTTGTGGCATACTTTTGGCCGCGGATGATGTGGTGTTGTTTTGCCCACGATTATAATCCTTGGTGGATGGAACTGGACTCGTATATTAACTCCATGGCTACATCAGCCAGTCGTGACCAGCTGTCGGATAACCATGACATATAAATATATGCCAACTATAAGTAAAAGAGGTGAATTTCATAACGCTTCCATGGATGTATCTTACAACACTAGGCGATTTTAGGCGATCTGCAGCTTGCCATTGGGTAAATTTATTGATGTTATTATCTTTATTTTAACCGCATAAAATTTCTTAAGCCCAGGGTGCGTGGGGTCCGAGAGTCGAACCGCGACCACTGGATCCCACAGCCAGGTGCTCTACACTTGCGCCACTGCAGAACCGACGGAGCGGGCGGCTTAATTAATTTGTCCAATATACCTAATGAGCCATAATTTCCGTGGCAAAAAGGCTCACAATATTAAAATAACGCAACAACCTTAGCTCTCAAATTTCTTCCCTGATGTTGGAACGAAAATTGCTGAGATATGTCTGCCACAAGCTCACAAGAAGAAAAATTGTTAATCTTAATTTACGTGGCTGATAACGAGTCGCGGGCTGCGGTTTTAACCGACGTCCACACATATTTTGCAGAGCATGATACAACAACCGATTTATTCGGAAGAATATTTATTTTCAAGTTTACAAAAAATGCTGAACATCTTCGCTCGAATATTAATTTCTTATCGATCTGCTATTCTCTGTTAACTTGCAAGTATTAGCCTGAGCCAAAGCCAGTAGAAAATCGAATAACGAAGGCACGCTGTTGTGATTATCACACAGCAGTAACTCACACACGTCAACTCAGGCAGTACCCCAACACGCCATGTACCTACGCAATTCTAGCGTTGTTACCCGACGCCCACCACGCTGTTTCTGTCAGTAAGTTTGAAACTGTTTTCCGCAGTTTAGCTCTTCTTTTGGTTTCTGGACTGGATAGCAAGTCGTTTCGTGTCGCAATACAGCGAGCGGTGCCACTTCTCCGTTTTCAAAGTTTCCACCGTCCACCGCGCGATTGAACATCTTGTCTGGCGCTGGATGGATTCGCTGACCAATTACTTTAACAAATAAAACATCCAAATTGGTAACGTCAATCATTTCACAACAACAGGAAACACTTTAAGTTTGATAGTAGTAGCTAAAAGCTTGCCATGAAATTGCACCAACCACGGGCCAAGCCGGCGACCGAAGATTCGTTTGTTTTTACAATGTGGCCTTGGGGGCTTGGAAATCGCTGCAAGGGCATGCGGCATTCCAAGCAATATTAACATAATGCCTTTTGAAAACATGCTATTTATTGAATAAATAAAATTATAGATTCGAAATATAAGAAAATATTTATCAAAACATAGATAATATATATATCCGTCCTGGCAGAAGGAAATTAGTGCCGTCGGTAGCAATCAGCGCGCGGCTATGAGTGGCATTGCGCGAATTTCTCTTTTTGATATATTCTCTGGTGAAACAGAATAGTATCTAGCTGGAATACTTTTGAAATGGAATACCTTTCGAAAGTATGGATGAATTATATTCATTTGGTGACAACTTAGGGCCCTGGGTATCTCCTGTTATTCTTCGACTATCCTTCATAATTAACGTTATATCCAAAATACGGTCATCGCTGATGTGTCCACCAAGCCAGAAGGTCTAAAAAAAGGTGCCATACTTGAACTACCCCGGTGGGGGACATAAGCGTGGTCAGCAGCACTCCAGGGACAAAATCAGCTTTCGATCGACCCAAAAATCCCGGATCTCATGTCCATGATTGAGAAACCCTGCCCGAAAATCACTGCGAGGCGAACGCTGGTTTTGGTCGAGAACATTGGTTTTTAGCAAGATTGACAGCTAATCACTGTTTCTATCTTGCCTATGTCCCAAAAGTTTTTTACGCATTCAATCTTCAGTATTTGCACTGAAAAAATATACAGGGTGGTTAGCGTGCTCGGTACAATGAGCCTATAAATACGTTACCTGTGTACTCGGGTTTTCAGGCGTGGGACAAAAATCGTGTGTTCAAAAATGGTAGGGGACAAACGGAGACATTTTTGGACCTCTGCCAGCCCACAACTGTGCGCCAAACGTCAACAACCTTACAAACATCCAAGAATAAATACAATCTCTTCAGCCAACTATCACCGTGTCCACCGTCTCGCCCCAAGTCACGTCCTATCCCAGCCGTGTAGCCCGTATGCCCACAGCTCCCGCCAGACCGAGCCACAGGGCCGCAGCAGCTGCAGCAGTAGCAGCAGTGGCGACTGCTGGGCCGCGGTGCAGGGCTGCTGCTGCTGCTGAACTGGACGTGCTCAGCCGGCCCTGCTGCGGAGCGAAATCCAGAGCTGCCTCGTCCAGCGGCCGGCGCTCACACACGCGGCGGCCGTACGCCAGCTGCACGTAGCGGTTGTTGTGGCCGATCGGCCGATGGCGGAGGCCGGCCAACGCCCGAAACTGAGCAATCTGCGACACAGGGCGGGTCAGGTCAGGTCAGCTATCAGTGCCTGGAACTGAGTAATCTGCGACACAGGGCGGGTCAGGTCAGGTCAGCTATCAGTGTCTGGAACTGAGCAATCTGCGACACAGGGCGGGCAGTGCAAGTCAGCTTCAGGTGTCAGCTGCCATCAACCAGACCACGTTACTCGTAACGAATAGAGACATCACATTTACATTCACCAGCGACACTGACTACTTCCACGTATACACGCACACGCCAGAGAGCATATCCCGCTAGCGCACACCTGTTTCTCCGTCGCTTGGACGGTGCGTTTGAAGACGGTCCAAGTGACCACTTCATAACACCCAGGCGTGGTGAGGGAGCCCTCGTAGCGGTAGAAGTGACCGAGGTCGTCCGGCAGCAGCTCCAGCAGACTCGGCGGCTCGGTCAGCACGGTGGAGGCGCCGCCGGCTGTGATGCGGTGAAGAGCCGACGCCAGACGCGTCAGACCGCTGTTGGGAGTGGGGCTCACCTGACAAAGGTGAGACGGGACATGATTAGCCAGACGGCACGTGGATCGACATCACAGGAACAATCTATGGTGATCGTAAGTGTTTGTGAACTGGTAAGCTGTCATATAGTTGATATGTTTGTTGGTCATGTTTTCCAAAGCTAACATGCCTTTGTCTTACGAGATATTCGTTTTTGCATTTCGCATGTATATATTTGTACCTTTCCTGTTCACTGTTTAGTATATTGCCTACGTTTGAAAAAGTTGTAAGTCGCTAATGTTTAGTGTAGACATTCGTCAATAAGTGAACATTTAAACAAGATAAATGTGCCATTTCCAAATAACGGAATGCAAACTTGGTCAGGATACGTTTCCATTGAGCGCAAACTACTTGTACACGATGCCATTGTCGCTACCCCTACCTCAAACCAGACTGCCAGGACGGCCAGCCCGTCAGGACGTTGGGTAGCCTCCTCCATGTTGGCATACTTGGTGTTCTGACACAGGATGTGCATCTCCAGCGGATAGCTGCGGGAACGACACCACATATAAATCATAACGCACATCACACTCGTCACGTTTGTTTCATCACGGCACACACGGTGTTGGTGCAAATGGGCGTTACAAAATAATCCGAAACGATTGAACGGATGGATTTTTGAGGTCAGGAACCGCGCTAAACAGAGCCTGGTGCGCAGACCCTGACCGCAACCATCCGATCGCGCAATTCCTGATAGCCAGCCGAATTTAGAAGCGAAAGTTGTACGTGCCCGACATAAGCCCAGCGTTCTCCCTACTGAGCTACGGGGCGGACGGTTCAAGTATACCCAAGCAGAAAAATGTGCAACGTGTTTTCCCAATATCTTGAAATATGATGCAGCTATTAGCCTAGCTGTAACTAGCTGTAACAGCTGTAAGACACCAACCCGACCCTGTTCTCCAGCACTCAGCAGCCCTGGCGATAAGCAGCCCACATCGCCGGCGGCCGGTGCCCGCCCTGACCTGCGTCCGTCGAGCTCGTGCTCGGAGCCGACCGTGTCATTCTCGCCCCAGTGGAAGTGGTAGCCGACCACCTGGTACTCTCCGGGCAGGGAACCGGCCTTCACCAGCGGCACACGCCGGGAGGTCATGGTCACCAAAGCTGGAGAAACAGAAGTAACCAATGCTGTCATGCATGCCATATGGATCTATTGGCTTGAACTAACTTTGACATTGTGGACATCATTATTATATGGGCCGGACATATTGTGGCAGAACATTGACTATTGAAGGCAATATTGACATGTGAAACACACGGCTTCGTATCGACAATTTCTAGCAAAACGTACCGTAGTCAGTGGCTAGATAAGTCATGCCCCCTTGGCGCCGCGAAGGCGTGCTCCAGAATATGTTGTATCCATTCGGCACGGACACCATTTGTGTGTAAATTTCAAGATAACCAGAAAATACGTTTGCACTGATAATGCAAGCGGTTTTATAAGTGTTGTCTATATGGTTCTTGGATTTTTACATTGTGAATTGTGCTCCAAAGTCCAAAAGCATGTCCCCCTTGGCTGATTTATAAACACGCCGCTGACCGTAGTGCACCGCGTATAACTATCTACACCGTCACCAATCGCCGTAGCGACCGCCTCACCGCCGACGTAGTTGTTGGTGACGTTGGCGCTGAGCGGGGCGTGGTCAAAGTAGCGCAGCTCCAGCGGCTCCAGGTGCTTGTGCAGCACGGTGGCCGACTGGATGTCGATTGGTGACTGATGGTGGTGGTCACACTCCTTGTAGCCGAGCCGACTCCATTGGCCGGGACCTGAGGTAAGGGTCCGACGGCTGTCAACGGGCGCCTTATGCATGTCCAAACAGTACCTACATCCGTACTAGAGTTGCAGACAATCCTAAACCTTTGGTCACGGCCTAGTCACGGCCACGGAATGAGCTTCAGTCACGGCGCTGCAATGCTGACCCTATGGCGCTGCTCTGACCAGTTACGGCTTCAGTCACAGCCGTGACCAGTTCTGGTCCCAACTCCCAGCGATGGGATCAGAATTCTGCAACTCTTATCTGTACCATTTCAAATGGTACATTAAACGCAAACATTACATATCTGCATAAATACATACACACATAACACAGTCCATAGAAGTTACAACTTGTCATATAAGAGCATTTTTACGGATATCGGTATCGAAGTAGAGAAGAGCACGCATGGTGTTTCATGTCAACGCGTAGTGCACGTCTGGCGAACGTAGGGATCTTCACTAACCATTATTGCCGTCGTATGTCCATTCTTGCCCTGCAGAATACAAACACGGTGTGAAACGTCAAGAAATGACATCAAGAGAATATGGCGAGAGATGATGCTCTCAAAGGCACACGTCCAAAATAAAGCCTCATAACGGGACACGATGTCAGATCAACTACTCACTGGTGCCATTGTCCAGTGTCCACGGCAGAAGCATGTGAAATAAACTGGACGAGAGAATCACCGAAGTCTCGATGCACTGGTTTAAGACCACGGGATGTTGAGGTAGACTGGGTAGGAACATTGCAATGCATGTAATAAAGCAAAAACAGTGATTGTTTGAAATTGCAAAATGTTACTTAAACATAACTAAGTAGAAACAACAACTGGTATTTGCAATTGCCAATTGAAAGCAAATGCAAATCTCCTGACAATGGCAACGGATTGGGATAGGAAACATTGCATCTGACAACAAACGCCCAGCCACCACACGCTTCCAAAAATAATGATGTCCCTCCAACCGCTCAGCTGCTGAGAGCTGCGAATCGCTCGTACTTTCTGCGTTGTATTTCATCACACCGACTGTGCAGCGCACCCCATCCCCCTAGACCGCAGAAGAAACCCACAATCCAGCATCCACCCCTCCACCCGTCACCTCCTAGCCGGCCATCCCCTGCCGTCACCGCTCACCAGCGCGACAGAGCACCACGCACGAGACGAGCCCGGCAAGCGTCACCAGTGGTGATGACGACGTCACCATGGCCGGCACCACTCCCGCCAGCCGCTGCCGGCGATACACTGACACTGACCTTGAGCAGTGGCCTGCGGGTATCGACTATCGACCACCCTGTCCAGCGCAGCGCCGCGCTGGTCCTGGACGCGACGTCATCATGTTGGCAAGCGACGTCGTGCAGGTGGCGCTGCCAGCTGTGGGGAGACTGGTAACGATGGCGCTAGAAAGGCGGCGCTGTCAGATGTGGACCGAAACATGAACGTGAGACGTCAGTGTGGCCAAATTCATTTTGAGTTAGGGGAAGGAGGTAAAAAATTATTAAAATTGTATTGGCTTAAGATGCCCCCCCCCAAAAAAAAAAGAATTAAGAAATAGTCGGGCGAAGGAAATGCAGAGGCCCAGTGGGGCGCGGATTAAAGATACTTTCCAAAGCTAGCTCCGCTGACGAAAACAAAAACACGACCTAGATTAAATTGAGCGTTTATTTCGAAAAGGCACTGAAAGGGAACTGCTACTAGCCGTTTTCACGAAGGATTTATTCGCCGGGCGCATCGACATCAGGTGGTGGGGATGAAGAGGACAGAACATATGCACGATTCAGTACAGTGCATAACAAACGTTCTGCCCACTTCCTCGATACCACCCAGCGCGTCTGTCGGTGCTGCACGTAGTGGAAATTTGGAATCCAATGCAAATAGTTACTACATATAGCCCTCTCCCCGCTGCCAGAGGCGTGGGCATACATAGTTTCATTGCAATTTACTGCGTGCAGGACCGACAGTGGTGTCGAGGAACTGGACAGAACATTTGTTCTGCACTGTACATATACGTTGCATCAGCTTCTAATGGTCGTTGTGACGGCCTCCAGACTTCAGTGGAATGCTTGTCGCTGTACAATTCCATGCTGTTAGAGTGCAGTGGCTTGCCCTGAGTGATATGTACTAGAGCTGCAGAATTCTGGTCCCAGCGTAACCTCATTACGTGGCCGTGACTAGGCTGCGACCAAATATTCCGGATTATCTGCACCTCTAGTATGCGTATACAAACACAGCAGTCGGCTGCTGTGTTTATCAAACACAGCAGTCGGCTATAAGTGGGCCCCATGCCGGCGCCGCCGGTCAGTTGTGCCTGGCCCGTGGTGAGTGGGCGTCTACCCTGCTATTGACAAACCTTGTAAGCGCCAACAGGATCAAACTGAGAAAAAAAAACGGGAAAAACTGAAAGACTACTGGACTAAGGTAACGCCCATCAACTGTGTTAGAATTTCAATCCAACAATTAAATGGGGGTATGAATGTAATTCATAAATATCGCAAATGGACAAGCTAATGTTTGATGAGCTGTGGAGGGCAGAGACTATCATGGTTGTCCAAACCCCAAGCCCAGCCCAGGCGAATCTCACGGACACCAAGTTCAGACCCAGAACATACCCATTCAAATACACAGTATTGATACCCATGCCCATTGGGGCCCATTCAGATAAGGCAGATAATTATTTTCACAAAATTTGCAACTATTACCCTAGCATGTTTACTTTCATACTATAAACAAGAAATAATATCAGGAACCCGTGTGTTGCTGTTGATTTGTACTTATCGAACACTTTACGGTCATCATTATCTTGTGATAACTAATTGCAACTGGCGCCGCCCCACCAGAGAGTGGTCTTGCTCTCACAACGCAGAGCCAAACCATAGCAGAGACGGCAGAGGCGGCGGCGGCTGGGACAGGCGGCGGACGCCTGCCCATCGGACTATCGGAACATGGCCAGTCGGCGGCAGCAGAGCGACACCAGACCACCGGGTCGTTGGCCGTCGATGGGCCTCAGACCACTGTGTCGCTGGTCATCGGGCCGGCGACGGCTGAAGCGGTAACAGGACACCGGCCCGTCACACAACACGTCAATCAGGGCGGCGGACGGAGCAGCGGCGGGCACCGGACATCGGAGCAACACGTCAATCAGGGCGGCCTCAAGCCACGGGGTGCTCCATGATACCACTCCCCAGGGGCCGAGATTAACCAACTCCCCAGGGGCCCGAGCCGGCCGGCCAATTATCCACTGGTCATCCATAGATGAGTGAGGGGCATCGGAGCAGTCATCCACTGGTCATCCACCGACGAATGAGCTGTCATCTGAGCGACCAGGCAGTAACCGCCGCACGAACAACAGACGCTTAAAGGGCAATAGTTCACCTTGAAAAAAAAACGAAGAAAAAGCCTCAGAAATGATGAAGAGAAGCAAGAATTAAAGTATCACATTACTTAGTAAAGTCAAAAGAACACCTATATTACGCGGAAAAAGCAAATTAAAATGCAATTATTTTGGTTGATAATTAATATTTTTCCTCCAAAGTAATGCGAAATCAGCTGGGCCTGAGAAGCAACGCAACGTCATCGATTTAGTGAGATCGATGTCGTATTACATGGTGCGTACTGCAAGTGACTTGTTGAAGATGCCGCGAAAATACAACGCTTTGAAAACCATCACAGGGTACTTGCTTTAAGTAGAGTATTCGTCCACTTATATATTTCACTTATGCAAAGTGTTAGTGTCCGCCACCGTCGTTCACTGTCCGTGCTCTGGGCGTCCCGTCTGGATTATGTGTCACAAGGTCATGCAGCGCGCACCGGTCCTACACGTCACTGGCGTACCGCGTCTCGCCGCGTCGGCTCCTATCACTCAGCGCGGCGGCTGCGCCGCGGGCGGGCCAATCAACAGCGGCACGCGCGTACTGCCGTACGAGGTGGCTTCGGTGACGAGACCAGCGGGAGGAGGCGGACAGCGAAGGTGGGGTTCGGTGAGTCAGCGCCAGCGTAACGCTACGCATACGCTACAGAACGTTGTTAGACCAGGGCACAGAATACGTTTAGAACAAATTTTTATAGAAGATTTAAACATCAAAATCACTATGCAAGCATAACCTGACAAAGTTCATTCTTGCAATAAAAAAGAATGATGGTACTGAAACAGTTTGGTTTTGTCCAGCACTTACACTTTCCCAAGTTCTTACGTCATCTGTGCGTCATAATCATACGTCAGCTCAGCCAAAATCAGCAATCAGCGATTGGAGTTACCGGGTATACCCGGTCCCGACTTTTAGGACTGAATATTAAATAATTAGAGGTTTCTTGGAAAGGTGAAAGCGTCACAAGTCATCCACCGACGAATGAGCTGTCATCTGAGCGACCAGGCAGTAACCGCCGCACCGACCAACAGACGCTTAAGCGGTCATCGGAGCGGGCCGGCGGGATTCGCCGTCCCACCCGAGACCACTCACCGTTCCTCCAGCTTAAATATTCCTGAGCTGGCCTCCTAGTTCCACAGACAAAAGATGCCTGCAACAGGCGTTGCAAAGCTGCAGCCGGACAACGGAACCCCGGTCCTGCCCTGACCCCGACTGTTACAGAGACAGACGAAAACAGCAACTGCAACCAGCGTTGCAGGTACGCGTTTTTTTTTTTTTTTCTTTTTTTTTTTTTTTTTTTTTTTTTTTTTTTTTTTTTTCTTTTTTTTTTTTTTTGTTTTTTTTTTGTTTTTTTTTTTTTTCTTTTTTTTCCCGCCGGATGGTCACACCCGACAGACGCGGCGGACCATCACCCAGCTGTCACCTGAGGGGCGCGGGCCGGCAGAAGTCACCACGCGGCGAAGTGAATACATCCGACAGGAATCAGATCGCTTAGTTCCAGTGTTATGTTAGTATGCCGCGTGGTAGCGTTAAGTTAGGATGTCGACTTGTAACCGATGATTCATGTCATCCGACAGGAATCAGATCGCTTAGTCCCAGTGTTATGTTAGTATGCCGCGTGGTAGCGTTAAGTTAGTTGTAACCGATGATGTCGCACGCACCATGCGCCACGGCTCTGGTGTACGCTGACGTCATAATCATGACGTCACAGCCCTGGCGACGCACGCACGAACTGCGTGCCGGCTGCTGACCCTCGCTTCCCGCTATATGAAGGACGGGAGGAGAGACAGAGAGAGGGATCAGTCGGGGGTGCGAGCTACAGCTGTGACTAGCTTCCAACTTCATGTAAGTCTCAACGGTACCACCGTGAGACGAGGGGAGGGTCCGATGTTAGACTGGTGGTTACTTAATATTCTGAGCCTGTAACTGATGTAACTAACTTGTATAACTTATCTCAATATTGTATTGTACCTATTCAGCCATTTTGTAACGTCTGTACCTGTTTTATCTTGTTAACTTCCACCCATCATTGTAATGGAACTGGTAATCTGACTCTGTCTGGTACCAATATATCTTGCAGTCATGAAGACACCTTTCATTGACAATTGAGACCGGGAGTTTGGAAGTAAACGAACTGTTCTCTGACATTTTATCATGACACAAACTATCCCTAGACACAAACTAACGAGACCATAACTATGAATTCACCAGTCAGGGAACGGGAAACTTTGAATTCACAGTATACTAAAACTTTCATACCAAAACATTTCAAAACATCTTAAAATGTTTTAATACATTTCGCGCAAAATGATCAATCGTGAAAACGGCTATTGTACATGTTTTCTTTGACAAACTATGTGAGCTGCTGAACGTGAACATACTAGGATTTACCAAGTCAATATCTCGGTTTTGGAGCCATGTATGACGTTTGTAAAGCCAAAAATGAGTGGGGGTGACATCAAAACCCCCAGAGCCATATCTTACTCAATTTTGCTTACTTTGGCGCTTACAATGTTTTTCGTTGTCACGGCAGACATCGCCATGCTGCTGCTGTTCCTGTTGTGGCGCTGCTGGGGTCGGCCGTTGGCTCCGATGACACGACATCCGCCATTGTCAACGGCCTGGCGGAAGCCTGCCTGGAAGGTGCCGAAGTAACCCTTACTACGAAGCTAAAAACTGAGCTGCAGCGAGTGGAGCAGCAGGTGCAGCAGCAAGTAACGGCCATCCAGCAGCAGCTGACGGCTGTGCAGAAGGAAGGGCAGCAGCAGATGACGGCCGTCCAGCAGGAAATACAACAGCAGCTGACGGCATGTCAGCAGCAGCTGGCTAAGGCTTCAGCACAGAAAGCATCTGAGGGCTGTCCGGTCAACTGGGTCCAGTACGGTAACAACTGCTACCTGCGTGTAACACAGCAGGCCACCTGGATACAGGCTGACGCGGCGTGCCACTGCGCTCGACCACAGCTTGCTCGGCTGGCGTCTGTCCACCCGGCCAACAAGGACCACGTCACTCGTCTGGTGACCGACAGCGGTGTATACACCTGGATGGGTCTGTCCCGACTCTCCGGTGAAAGCTGGGTCTGGAGTGACGGCACACCGCTGGACCTCACCGACTGGGGGCCGGGACAGCCGAATAACCAGGGCGGAGATCAGGACTGTGTTGCCGTGAGGCCGAGTGATGGCAGCTGGAATGATGATAGATGTACTTACAAATACCAATACATCTTTCCTTAATGTACAAT
The DNA here is from genome assembly GCA_014673585.1 of Semibalanus balanoides. Classification (NCBI taxonomy): domain Eukaryota; kingdom Metazoa; phylum Arthropoda; class Thecostraca; order Balanomorpha; family Balanidae; genus Semibalanus; species Semibalanus balanoides. The sequence goes on along the minus strand of VOPJ01005274.1, from coordinate 265,964 downwards.
TTCCTTAACTGCTGAGCCGGCCAAACAGCGGGACGCTTATCTTGAAACCAATAGTACATACAAGCACAGTACAGTGTGGCTAATGCTAACTAAGGGCGCTAGTGCATAAACAGCATGCCAAGCCGGGCAATAAGTTCGACCGAATAGTATACCTGTCATAATCGTTTTCGTTTTCTGCGGAGGATGTTTTTTATTGATATTTCGATGAATAAAAATCATATTCAGCGGAAGTACGTTTTTTCAGGCCCAGCAGATGCTCGAGACGTTGCATATGGAATGCTACCTTGACTCAAATAATTACAAGCCTGTCTCGTGACAGGGCTTCGTACAATAGCATTAATCCATTATAGCTTCCAGCTGCCTCTTATGCGTTTGCCATCGCGGTTTAGCGTTATTATCTTTTGTGGGTGCAATCGCTTTTTTACCATGCGCGTTTAGCCTACGTTACACGCCGCACGCTGACAATTTGTTTAACTTGTACAAATGTACAGTGCAGGCTACTGCTGGGTTCAAAATAAGCAGTACCCACTGCGGTTCGCCGGCATCTAGCAGTTAAAGGCGACATGCACCTTAAACATTATATTTGAGTCAAGCATAGGCCCATTTGCCGTGCTTGGCATTGCAATTATGTATGCGTATAAGCTTTAAAAAACAACCACTTGAGGTCGAATTCACAGGCAGAAAAGTTCGAGTTTTGTTTTGACATCTGTAACAATCCCCAGCTCCCAATTGTCGGTTATATTTGAACGGGGACCTGCAGCCGCAATGCCGATGTCGCTCGCTCTCTCTTTACTAAATGTTGAATTACAGTCGACTTGTTTTACCTTTGGCCATTACATTAGCCATACACTAGTCATACTCATGGCAGGCTGTGAAGGTTTTATTTTTTTTCAAAAAAAAAACCTTCATTATGACGTCATCAGCCCAAATATTAAAACGCCACTTTTTTATGAAATTGAGCATGTTGTGCAGAAACAAATGTTCTAATCGCTGTTCAGGCAGCAATACTTCATATTAAGCACCAACAAGCAGCGTACATTTGAGAACTTTATGCGGAAAGGTGGCTAGTGTTTCCTTTTTAAAAGTAAATATTAGCGCCCTTGCGAACAGTATGTGGAATTTCGCAGCATGGGCTGGCGCTCATCTAGGACACTCATATTAGTTGCCCAGATGAGTGGCACTCATCTACATCATTCCACATACTTTTCTAAGCTGGTATATTCCTTTAACTGCCTACTGAGCCGACCAACAGCGGGACGCTTATCTTGAAAACCAATAGCCTAATACAAAGCCACAGTACAGTGTGGCTAGTGCTAACCTAAGGGCCTAGTGCATAAACAGCATGCCAAGCCGGGCAATAAGTTCGACCGAATAGTTATACCTGTCATAATCGTTTTCGTTTTCTGCGGAGGATGTTTTTTATTGATATTTCGATGAATAAAAACATATTCAGTGGAGTACGTTTTTTCAGGCAGAGATGCTCAGAGATGCTATGGAATGCTACCTTTGGCACTGGTGAAGCAACTTAAGACAGTAAGTTTGATATTAAGACAGTACGTTTCACTAGTCGTTGTGCTTTTTGCACCTAAGCTGATAACCACCAAACTTTGCATAGTGGTCCATATTTTCATATGTGGTGTTCCTGAATATATACCGGGTGTCATTAAAGGAAATAGTTAACCTTGGATTGTTTTTTTTTTCAAACACAATTTGATTATATTTTCAAATACAACTTCTTTTCATAATGCCAAAAAATAGCCATACATCGCGCCGATTCAGGACAGAAGGACGTAAGGTAGCAACCCCGCCCAGAGAATGCAGGCGGACTAGACCGTGTCCAGTGGGCAGAGTATGCCTCGCAGCTGGTGACACTGCGCTGATATATCGGACGCACCCGCGAGTCGTTGTACTCGTACCACTCGGCCGTGTGCGGGTGTTTGCAGAAGGCCATGTAGTGGCCGGAGACCAGCGTGCCAGAGTAGTTGACCACGCCGTACAGGTTGTACAATGTACATGCAGAGCGTCTGGTCAGACGAGTACGGCGACAGGTCTAGCCCGGTCACCGGAACATCCACGGCGGTGTTGAAATTGCCGTGGGACCTCCCCTGCGGCGAGAAACGTTTCAGGTGTACTACCAGGATGCGCGGGAACCTCTGGATCAAAAAGTTTCTGGTGGATTTTTGCTGCTTCTGACACTCGGAACACGTCAGCTTCTCGTGCCCGTCGATAACCTCTTCCCTGCTGAAGAGTTCGAAACAGGCCTGCAGTTGCACCTGGCCAGTCCTGGCCGGGATCGGCAGACTCTCCAGTGCATACAGCCACAGGCCGGCGTCGAACTTCTTGCGCCTGTCTCTGGTACTTCTGCACCACAACTGACGACCCGGACAGCCAGCATATACTCGAGCCGGAATGCCCTCATTGTAGTACCATCAACAAGAAGAAGAGGAGCTGCAGTAACTGTGACCTCGAGTGGCACCTCACCTGCGTCAGACTCAAAAGATCGCAGGCAGCAGCTCTACCAAATTGATGGTGTCCACATCGCACAAGCTATGACCTTTCCTTGCTTACTCTTATCAGTTCGGCCGCCAGCCAACCAATCGGTCAGAGTTCGCGGAGACTAAGATCTGTGCAGACATGACAAATTTAGCCGAAGCAATCGTGGTGTTGAAAAGGACCTAAAAGGTCATCCTCGGGATTCCTAGAGGGGCCAGAATTCAGGCTGCCGAAGCGCTTACAGTCAAAATTGCTCAAGGATGCACTAAGTGATTAATCACTTTCAACATTGTCTAAATTATTAAAGTTTCCGTACTATGCCCTGTCCGTGCCAACTCGTAAAACCCCCGGAATGAACCATGCAAGAGCCGCAGCTCAAGGAAAGCTACCATCACTAGCAGCCTCAGCGGCCAGCGGTGGTACACTTCCTGTGCCAAGCTGACGATCGCCCAGGACCGGGCTCTCTCTGTGTGGCACTGCCAGCAGTGCCTCGGCCGGCAAGCTGCCACATCGGAGCCACCCACCCAGATGTCAGAGGTGTCAGAGGCCGGTGGATCACCGCAGGTTTGGCCAAGCTCCGAGCCAGCGCCAAGGCGATTGGCCGGATTCCCAAGGCGGCACGGCCTATAGTCGCTGACTCCCTGTCAGCGTTAATAGACGAAGGCATGAGCAGTCTCACCTCATGATCAGCGTAGTGGAATTTCATTTCCTTTGCTTTTGTTGCTCTACGAGCACCAGATTCGCCCAAAAGCGGCGAGCGGCGCGTGACGCTGGCCTCACACATACGACGTCAGGTCGCTGGATTGGACTCCGCTCCCCCTCACCCGGCCACGGTACAGCGGAGTCCCCCCGCCCAACACTCGTCGAACTCCGCATCCGCGCCAAGTGTGCAGGCAGGGATATCCGCGCCGGCCTCCGCCTTCTAACATCCAGTGACACTTTCGTCGACCCCACCGATGACGTTATGGACGCCTTACGTCAAAAGCACTCACCTGCACCAACCAACCAGAGTCTACCACCGCCTTCCGCGGCCCCAGATCCTCATCCACTGACTGTCACAGACGAGTAAGTCCAAGGTGCCATCTTCGTAATGCCACCAAGTTCGTCTGCTGACCTCGATGACATCCGACCTCTACACCTACGCCAGTTGCTCGAGGCTGCCGAGTCAGGCCGCCGCCCTCTCACCTCACTGTCAGCCCTGACCAACCTGGTGCTGAGCGGCCGCGTGCCCGAGTGCGGACGCGACGCTCTGTTCGGGGCGTCTCTCTGCGCTTTGAGGAAGAAAGACAGTGGCTTGCGCCCGATAGTCGTGGGAAGCGTATATCGCCGCCTGCCCGGACGCGTCGGCACGAGACACATCGCAACCGTCCTGGGTCCAGACCAGAGCTGCGTCCCACCCAACTCGGAGTCGGCACTTCACTGGGCTGTGAAGCAGCTGTGCATGCCACTCGTGAACTCATCGAGTCCAAAGCTCCTGCCTCCAGCGTTCAGCACGTCCTTGTCAAAGTTGACGTCAGAAACGCCTTCAATGCCGTGCGACGAGACGTTATCTTGAACCAGCTACAAGAACGACGCCCGAAATTTATCCAATGGCGCACCAAGCCTACAGTCTATCCACACCCCTCTACATCGATGCTCATGTGATCTCCTCCGCCAGTGGGGTACAGCAGGGCGATCCACTCGGGCCTGCCGCCTTCTCCCTGGCGATCGACTCCTTTAAACGTCTGGTACAGGTACCAGATGATTTCCCCCCCCGATATATCGAAAACTACGCAACGTAGCGACAAGCGAAAAACAGAGTTAGATAGCTCGAGACAAGCTTTATATAAAGTATATCAAGTCTTTTCTAAGGTCAGGTCAAAACTGAGGTTACCAGAGGTCATCAAAGGTAAGATTTTCCGGTTTTAGGACCTTGCTCCAGAAACCCCAAATTGTATCGGAAACTATGATAGATAGAAGCATACAGCATGGAGCAATCGAAAGTCCTTCAAAAATGCAATCGCCAACATGTTCTCAGATTTTAGATAAGGTCAATCGTTTAGGCTCCAGAGGTTATCAAAGGTCAAAAAGGCTATATTTGGAAAAGATGTTTATCGTGAATAACATTTTCCCCAACAAAGACAGGGAAATAATTTTGACGCCATCATGTTATCCGCTGATAGCGGCGATAATTATGTGCGCCGCTATCAGCGGATCTGTGCAGTGTGCCAAATTTCGTGCACCCAGAAGCAGCCGTTTTCGAGCTACTCGCATATTTGTGAATGACAGAGGCATAGCTGGACAGACGTTACGTAATTAATAAAGTACACACACATATATGTATATATATATATATATACTTATATATTTATATTATATTAATAACATTATTATTATAGTCTGTTTAAGTTTTCCAGACCTCAAGAAGGAGCCCAGAAACACCACAAGCATTACCAGCAACGGCAGTATAGCAGCAACACCAGCATAACATTATAAATGTGAGTACACTACATATCATGTTTCGGTAAAAGCGACGAATAGTACAAATCATTGCTCCTACTAGCATCGCCCAGACTCAGTTCCATTGGATGGTTTGGGTTCTTGCTTAGTTGATTAGAATTTAGAATCACAACCTCATTTTCCTGAAATCACCCCATGGGACCTCAGTAAATAATCAGACGCCGACTTCGGTATCCGTCGAACGGAGTTTGAGGCGCGCAGTTCTGTCCCAACTGGCGTAATCCTCAATGAATACATGCCAAAACACTTTACGTTCAACTTCATTGATTTCAATATTAATATTAAAATCATTATTCACTCATATCGATCCTATGTAACTATCAAAATTTAGCGATTGCTAAGAATCAGGTTGATACTGAAACTACTAATATGTCACATGTCACATACCTACAAATATATTTTGTTTACCTGTTGATGAGTGGGGGATGACAAAATGCTTCGTCCGATAAAACATATTTCATCCACGAATACAACTTCCAGGTATACAGCATGACCTTGTACCTTGAAGCTTTGCAGATTTGTTCTACTAATGCAATCAACGTTGGCATTGGCTCCTTCATTTGTTTGCAGAGAAGAGAAACGCGGGCAAGGCCCGCGGTGCCCGTCGCGGTGGCAAACAATACAACGATGTGATCGGGCGGCGACGACTAAGAGGCAGTGATAGAGGCGGCGGCGGCGGCGGCATGGCGGTGCATGTCCGGCCGGGTCTGGTTGTTCAGTTCAGTTCAGTTCAGTTCAGTTGTGCTGGTGGTGTCCGCGCGTTTGGTCACGGTGCCTTCGGCAATGGCCGGCATAGCTTGGGCTGGAGAGGAGCCGCCACTGGCAGCTTCTCCTAGACCGACGTCGTAGAAGGTCGCCCGCTGTTCTTTTACGAGCATCGGGTAGCCTCCTTCAGCGACAGCCATGCGCGGCTGTCGGGAGGTGCCACGGCCCATGGCGCCACTGTGTGGCCACCTCCAGATTGGCGTCAGGACCTCCGCGGAAGGTACCCGCGGAGGTCTTGGCGGTAAACTGAAAGGAGACATTCGCTGGCTCCGCGCTGTAGTAGCCGACAGCATCTCCACCAACCAGCTAGCATTCGCCGTTGTTTCGTTCGGGGGTAATGCCCTGGTGAGGCGCGCGTTCGGAGGTCGGATGGCCCTTATGAACGACCCGGCCGCCGCCCAGCGCGCCTGCTCAGCCGCGCCTGCCTGAGGCCCCCTGGCAGCGTTTTAATTTCCCTTGGTTATTTTCTTTGCTTTACGGTGTTCCTTGGCCTTCCTGTCGTATGCCATCATTTTTATTATTGTCATTTTTCACCTTGTGTCTTCTGCTTTTCCTTTTACGTCCCTTTTCTCGTATCTTTTCGTGTCTCTCGTTTATTGCAGCGTTTTAGTGTCTGTGCTCTTTGCTTAATATGAAGTGAACATGATATGGCGTAAAAGTATCCGAACTACTTCGTTATATATCTTATTTATTGCGTTTCTGGCTAATTGGTTTCTTTCTTGATTTTCGGTAATGTGAATTTGTTTCCCTATGTTTACCGTTATTCCTTTAGTAATTTGAAGCCCTATACCTCAGCACGAGAAGTATTGTTGCAGAGCTCGCGCAGGACTATTGTTGAGATTGGTGCAATACAAAATGTTACACTTTTTGGGCTGGGGGCAATCGGTTTAGACGTTGTATTAGGGATTTAATCATGTAACTTATCACTTATGCCAAAAGTAAAATGTTATCTTCTTCAACATGCATCAGCAAACAAGTCAAAAGTCTTTTGTTATCTCATCTCCTCATGTATTGTTTACTGTCATATTGATGTGTGCAAGCAAGATTGTGTGAATTAAATTTAGATGGAATGGAAAATATCATTCATTCAAGATTATTTGGTTGTTTAAGTATGCACGAGCAAGATTTGGGTAATTCAGATTGAGATGGCACAGGATATATAATTCATTGGTTGTTCACATGCATAATGCGTGGAAATTTAAATGAAACAAAGCAAGATTATAAGAAGACAACAGACTCAGCTAAGTACATTTAGGCTGGTCTACATATTTGGTGACAGCGTAAAGGAACCCATTAGTTGTCATTTCTGGTCATTTTCTTATTTTGCTGTGGTGGCGGGTGTCCTTATTTGCTCAACTGGCCATATGGCTGGCTGCCAGTTGATTTCCATTTTCTGCATGCTTTTCAGTATAGCAGTATTGACATGATATCATAATAAAATATTACATTTGATGATATGATAGATGGGCTGTCTGGTCTGACAGTTAATACTAAATTTGTCATGTTATTTAATATATCCGTACAGATATGATATATTAATATGGTATTAAACATGATGTGATATTATGATATGATATATGTTAGGTATGATATATGATAATATATAGAATTATATCTGATATATATGATATTTAAATATTATATATATAAATAGCCATCTAGCAATTGAATACTGGCATTGTTCCTTCACGCAAACATGCAAATGTTTTAGTGTGTTATCGATTGATGTAGCTACTGTGCCATGTCCAATATTATCATATTCGCACATGATTGTCTTTGTTCATGAACTATATATTGATGTAATATCTGTAAATTGGGTGCGCCAAGGTGGTGGTACCTATACATGTATGACAAGTTAGCAAAACATTTTAGTGCATAATTGATTGAAGGCCATTATGCCTCTCCGCCAATCAAGTCAACAATCTGCTAGGCCCTCTGCTTCTGCTAGGCCCATGGTTGCTCAACAACAGACTTCAAACATGAACTTTTCCTTGTTCACGTACCTAATGTGTGGAAATTTAAATGAAACAAAGCAAGATTATAAGAAGACAACAGACTCAGCTAAGTACATTTAGGCTGGTCTACATATTTACTTCCCCAGTGGCACCTTTAACCAGATGATTACAGCGAGCGACGGTACATATGATGATATGACGCCCCAGCGTGCCGGGCCGTTCACCGTGTGAGTGTGACAGCGGTGATTGCTAAAAAATTCGACGAGGACAATCCTGGTCTGCATATATACAGCTGGAAGGAAGAGTATATTGTGTAAATATGTTTATATATCGTCCCAGCTAAACACTACATGAATGTATGATCAGTATTAGGTACCAAAAAACATCCCACGGTCACACACATATGACCGGCGCCGAAGAAATGCTGACTTATTACCTTTATCTACATGTCGCTGTTGGCGCTCGTAGGTACTCGAGGCACTACGCAACCATGCGCATGCCAGCAAGCACTACACATTGACACAAATTACCATCTGGCGTAACGCGCCAGTCTGCAACCTTTCCGACACGCAAGACACCCGTCATCCCGACCCAACTACCTCAAAGTGAGTACAATATCTGCCACCCCGCAGACTCGCACTCACTCACTGAGGAAGGCGCCACGATGAGCGCCGAAATATTCGTTTTTTACATCTAATATACTCTTGAAACTTCGAAAAATATACAACTAAATGATTAAGGAGGTAGTTTGTCGGATAATTGCTTTGTATATTTTTGGGTTAGGTGAAAAATACACAAACCATTTGCTGTGGTAAACCGTCGACGACGAAACCCTGCCATCGACGAGGTCAACGACGAAACCCTGCCATCCATTCCAGCCGCAGATTTGGCCGTGTCTGCAGCTACCCAGGTCGGGCTTCAACTGGATTATTTCAGCGCCACTACATCACGAACTTGTTACATCCGTGCTGGAGCAGTAGATGGCAGACCTGATGTAAGGGACTACGTTCATCAGAAGCTGCCCGATCCCTCTGTCATCGAGAGGCACATCGCTCTGCAAAAGGCGCTGGTGGAGTTCACCTTTCATCGGATAACTCGGATATATATTTATGTAATATGTATGCAATATGCATGCATGATTGTCATATTTTGTCATGCCACAGCGCCGAAGCGGTAAGAGCTGCGACAGCGAAATTCTCACATAAAACTAGACCCGTGTGAACTTAAATTTGGGCCGAATTTAGAGCATGTTGATATATGCTCCTAATTCGGTCCACGTTGCACGTGAGGGCCGAATATTTGTGTTGCGGGAGGGGGAAGGGGTGGGGGAAGGGGAGTGACTGCTGATGGAGAGCTGCAGGTGCTGGATTTTTAGACGGAACTTAAATTTACCCATCCGACGCATAAAACAGCGCACATTTTGAGCGCTATGGTTAAACACAAAGATTAAGGAGGTAGTTTGGCGGATAATTGCTTTGTATATTGTTTGGTTAGGTGAAAAATACACAAACCATTTGCTGTGGTAAACCGTGTAAATAATCGCAATTGTACCGTGTAAATAATAAGCAATAATACGCACAAAAGGCGAATTGTCCTGTCGGCAGCGTCGGCAGCCAACAGCGGCGCTGGCAAGACAGCGGGGCAGCAACTCCCACGCAGGAGGTGAGATCGACGACACCCTGCCATCCAGCCGCAGATTTGGCCGTGTCTGCAGCTACCCAGGTCGGGCTTCAACTGGATTATTTCACCCACTACAGCAGCACCGTAACTGTTTACCATCCGGCTGGAGCAGTAAGATGCACGGACTAATGTAAGGGACTACGTTCTCAAAGCTGCCCCGACCCTCTGTCATCGTAGAGCACATCTCTTGCGAAAGCCGCTGTGGATCACCTCTCATCCACTCGGATACGGGGTATGCTCACTCCAAGGAAAAGTTATTTGGTAAGCACCACACCCGCGTTTGCGGAAGCGCTGTTCAATAGATGGGGCATTTCTTGCGGCCGCCAGTAGTAATAGTATCGGACACTGATGATCATCCCAATGACAATTACTGCGCCACCGGACTGTATTTACTTGCTACGTCACTCAACACACCCCTCCAGCACAAATATCAGGTCGTGGACGGGTTTCGTGGAGAACCTACTCTGATGCTTAAAGGCCAAGGCCGTCAGTCGCGTCTGTGTGACAGCACCACAATGAGGAGCTGTTCCCAAACAGCAATGCTCTGCGACAGACGACGACACCACAAAGCAGGCTCTGGTGGCAAGATCACACGATTCGCATCACACCTGCAGTCTTCTCCGGCGTTCTGGAAGTCGGAGCGCTCCAAAAGTATTGCTTTGTGCGATCAGTTAGAGTTGCCGGCCGTTTTCTTCACATTGTAGGCCGCAACAGTAGGCCAGGATTAGATGCTATGCTTGAGCTATTGGACAATCGAAGGACGAGGATCGCGTAGCGTTGCGAGGCCAATAACCACCCGTGTATGGCCTATAAGTGTACTTCCAGAACATGCTCATCGTCATCGGAACACCATCTCACGCGGAGGTAACTAGTCGACCATTGGCTCCGGTTCGAATGGCAACGCCGTGGCTCGGTTCACCGTCATGGTCTGCTGTACCTGGAGGATGCTGTGGATCGGTCCGAGGCGGCGGAGGTCATGGAGGAAGCGTTCAAAAGGAACGTGGCCGACTACGTGGACTCACTTATCACAGCGATGTATCCTGTTACCCCACCATTACCGGACCAGATGCTGATCCGCACTGCAGCTCTGCGAGGACAGCATGCCCGTGACCGTGATGGACAGCCTGCCGCTTCAGAAGCCGAGGACGTGCGAGCGAACGACGGGTGGCGCGGCGCGGCCGCTGCTCGCCGACTGTCTCGTGCTGCTGCTGAGTTCAGTAGTGGCGCTGCTGCGAACACACTCCTAACGTCCCTCGAGCCAGAGGAATATTATATCGTTATTTGTAAGTGTCTGACCGATGACCCCTTGGTCAGACTGATGGAGAATGTAAGTGGTCGAAAGCTCCCGAATCTAAACAATTGTTAACTGGCGTCGAAGAAAGTTTGAAGTAAATTTCAGACTGCGACATTATGGCGACCGACATGACCATTGACCATACCACACTGATGATTTAGCCAACTTAACTGACAAAAGGAACACAGGGTTCTATACTCACCGGAGAACAAACACTTACATGCATCGGTGGTTCAGTGGTAGAATGCTGATGCTAACCAACAAGTGCAACTGCGGCATGAGAAAGCTGAGAGAGAAGGAGAGACCGACACAAGATACAAGCAATGAGAAGAAAATGAAAAGCAGCGCGGAGAAAATGAGAGACAAGGAAAGACGATACGGAAATTGCGAGGATAATGATGGAGTCCGGCAGGAACAGTCATCAAACACAAACAACAGAGTGACAGCAAAAGGGCTTATGACGCCTATGTCGACGGGCTCCGGAAAATTATTTAACATCTGGAGCCCGTTGACGCAGGATTCGAGTTGTGGTACTGAGCGTGGTGCCTCATTTCAGGTTCACGGCTCAGAGACCTCTCGTCCATGTATCGGGATCTTGCGACGAGCTCAGGCAACGAACACGTCGAATACTACTCTGAGTTATCATCATCATCTCAGCATGTTTTACAACATACAATGGAACTGACAGTAAAATAAGCAGAAGGTACAAAAGCAAAGCTACCAAGCCTGTCTTAAAAACATCAAACACAGAAAAACGTTAATACTGCGACCCCGCCACGCAAGGCCCCCTAGCCTCGCTCATTACCACTCCAGTGCGCCCGCGAGAGTCACTCCCTTGATTGAGATAATCAAGACATTAGTTATGAGTATAGTAGAGGCCAACAATCTGCTGAAAGTACGTATGTAAAATTTTAATTGAGCCACTCCGTCACCACCGGCTGCTTGAAGACCCTCAATAAATTAATTGTATTGATCCTGAAGCTACCATCTTAAAGTCCAAGTTTAAGGATTTTTACTTCTTGCTAGTCCAGCAGCCCTCTGTTCTGGTACAATTTATGCGCATGAAAAACGTATTCTTTTATTTTTCTAGTCTGATGTCCACAATACCGCTGTGAAGCTGACTTTGAATGCGAAATAAGTTTGGAATTTAAGTGGACATATCATCTAAGTCTGTGCAAAATATCCCTTTTTGTCCCGTAATGTAAGGGGTGATCGGGCACGCCCACCGCCCAGTGATCGCCTCAACATGGGACCTACACGAGTGACAGCGCTAATCAATACCCCTGCACTGCCGACGAGGCCTGGCCCCGACCAGATCCCGATCGACACCGCAGCCGGGGTCGGTGTTTCGCAGCACCAGGCGCCACCGGAACTGCCAGACTCCGTATGGTGTTAAAACGGTGTCCAACTCTCGGACGCTGCTCTGCACGTAATTAATAACGAGATAGTGACCACTTTCATCTCGTTCCACCGCCTCATCCGGATCCATGTCCAGGTCGCCGAGAATGTGTCTGTCCCTGTCCGCTGATCATGACCTTTCCGCTCAAGTTTGCAGACTATAACGAGGTGTCACTCTCTAGAGGCGGTCCTCACAACCTCCTTACGATCTCTCGCTGCCCTAGGGACATGCATGGGCAACCAGTCGAAGCCTTCGTGCACTAGCTCGAGCAGACGCAGACTGTCTCAGTAGACGAAGGCCACCTCTGGCTCCAGCGCGATGGGCAACTGCTCTCGGAGGCCATCGGTACACATTGACCGGCCTAAAGAGACAACGATGTCACTAGAACAGGGCAGACAGGGCAGCCGCGGACATCAATCGCCCTGTCTAGGACGCGAACAGACACCAGGAAAACAGTTGTAACCGAACCTCAGTGACACGTTACGTAGTTGATGACACGATTATATTTTAGACATTAGCGTTCTCTTGTGATAATATCAACAGAGCATGGACTTCGACTACCTTTGACATCAATACTCCTCCAGACTTGACTAAGAGAGCCGCCTTCCACATGCGTTAACCTTGATCCATGAGTGTGGTGTGGCCTGTGATGTGCAATGTCGCGAGAAAACTTGTCTGGAAACTGGCAATGCCACCGGTTCTCAAGATAACTATTTATTGCATGTGCTAATTTCATTTAATTCAGATTGCTGCAAAGTATGAATTATGCAATACAAGTTTAGCTGTACTTTATACATGCTGACGACAGGACATAAGTGATATCTTCCTCCATGTACTACCAGTGCAGCTTTGCTCAACGAGTGATAGTGCGATGCTCTCCATAGGTACTTCGCCCCAGCGCCATGTCAGCTCCCTGATAATTGAGACGACCACGCCAAGTGTCTCTAACCCCGCGTGGAGGCCGCCACACGTTGACCGGCGATAGCCAGCTTTCACTGTGTGTGTGCTGCCACAGGAGCCCAACGACTCGCGTACCATGAAGTCATTTCACAATATCTCCAAGTGGAACAAATAATGAAAATATTCTCAAGCATGCTTAGCAGAGACCAATATATATACAACGTGTCAACCTCTCCCAAGAGAGTAAACACGCAATAGTCACAGATAATGTGGTGATGGTCGTTTCTCGGACTGTAAGGTCGCGCAACTTCTGCGGTTATTTGCGCCCATAACGACTAACAATGCATAGCTGGAATAAGTCATATTACAAACACAATCGCAAATAAAAGCCTCAGAAAACACCATAAAGATATAAGAAAGAAAACAGTAACAACACTGGCAAGTAAATCACAGAAAGTAATGCAGGGGACCGAAAGACATTGCAGATGTAACGCGAATCTTCATAGAAAAGACTGGAAAAGTAAGATACCGGAACCGGAACCCATGAAACATACACGCTCATTGTTACAACATAAGCAGGAAGCACAAGTGAAACGGTCAACTAAGTGCGGAACGTTTTCTGCGATGCTCGTAGTGTAAGGGGTCAAAGTTAGAGACCATTTCAACTTGAAGATGCATCACGAAAGTCAAGATGCCAGGACCTTCAAGCACGCAAAGAAAACGTTCTGAGCGTGGAACCCATTTATGGAGAGAAGCCTACTTACTTAGAGAACTCAACTTTATTCGTTTCACAGACTGCATCGACGACACACGGTAAGCTGCTTGTACCCAGGGAAGACAAGGCGATGAACATACGTGTAACACAAGGGTTTTGTTAACAAACGTAGCAGTTCTGAACGCGATTGGGGTAGTTGGACGTGAAGGGTGAACCAACGCCTCGTGGCAGCCAGTGTCCGCTGCTCTGTGCACGACATGGTGCACGTCCACGACGCTCGCGTCCTCGCAATTCTGGCCTCCCCGAGTAGGAAGTGCCTCGTAAAAGCAAGAAAGAACAAAAGTATCTGAGCAACATATTGTAATAATGGGTAAACGCCAGTGAAATTAACAATCTGCAGTGTGCTCGTTCATTTCACCATATCATCGGACAAGTGGAACACAAATGACAAATATGCTAAACATGCTTAACAAACAGAGACAATATATACAACCGTTGCAGCCTCGTTCCTCCAAGGGAGTTAACACGCAATAGTCACAGATAATGTGGTGATGGTCGTTTTTCGGACTGTAAGGTCGCGCAGCTTCTGCGGTTATTTGGCACCCATAACCACTAACGAATGCATAGCTGGAATAAGTCATATTACAAACACAATCGCAAATTAAAAGCCTTCAGAAACACCAGAAATATGTAAGAAAGAAAGGAAACAGTCACAACACTGGTAAGTAAATCGCAGAAAGTAATGCAGGGAATCGAAAAACATTGCAGATGTAACGCGAATCGTCATAACAAAGACTGGAAAAGATACCGGAACCCATGAAACATATACGCTCATTGGTGCAACAACTTCAAGCAGGAAGCACAAGTGGAACGGTCAATTCAATGCGGAACGTTTTCTGCGATGCTCGCAGTGTAAGGGGTCAATGTTACAGACCATTTTAACTTGAAGATGCATCACGAAAGTCAAGATGCCAGGACCTTCAAGCATACAAAGAAAACGTTCTGAGCGTGGAACCCGTTTACAGTAAAACACACCAATGTTATATATCGATAAAAAAATGCAAAAAAGATCCAAAGGATAGGACTTTTGATTTTTTGCCGCGAGATGTTTTGAAACATTTTAAAATATGTTTTAGTAGTAACCGTTTTCACGATGGGACTATTTTGCGAAAAGGTGCTTAACCCTCGTCCTTTACGTGCCGTAAGGGCGGGGTTAAAGCATTTCTCGTAAATTGGTCCATCGTTGAAGAGCGGCTCTACGGAAACATTTTTGAAGCAATTTTTAGGGTGTTTTAGGCAAAAATTTTTGCCGGCCGGTGGCCAAAATAATCCATCGTGAAAACGGCTATGCTGTTTGTAAATGACTGTAAATATGTGAGTGATATAACTGTATAATTCGTGATGATGGCTTTGCTCGGTTTCAGGTGGAGTGGTTCGGTTTTAGTGCAGCGATAGATTATACTGGAGTTTCACCATTTTTGTTTCATATCAACTCTGATGAAGCTGCAATGGAGAAGTGTTAGTTTTTTATATCTTTTGTACTTTTCTAATTTCTCTACTTAACGTGAACAATGGTTACATTAACAAGACTTATAAAGTGTGGACAAGTTTATTTTGGCGGCTTTGTATAAATAAGGGTCACGTGTCATATTGGCTGGTTGCAAAAAACTGTGATTTAATTGTGTTAACTCTGATGAAGCCGCAATGGTGAAATATTAGTTAATATAAATATCTTTGTAATCTTCGAATTTTATAACAATTTAACATGAAGCAAAGGTATTATAAACACAGAATCTCAATTGTACATTTAGTGGCTAGTAAAGGATTCCTGTATTATGCAACAACAAAGAACCCAGAATAATATATCCACTGCGAATATACTGTGAGGACCCAGTGTGAATTTTTTGGGAATTATTACTGGAAAATCACAGGTAATGAAAAGTCTGATTTTCATCTTCAGACCAATTTTCATCCTTTTGACTGTATGGAAATGCTTTTTATCTATATTTCAAAATGTAATTGCTATTTTTGCTGTATTTCTGCTACACATTACCAACCTACTATCAAAATATCAGTGAAGTGAATAAATATTGATCAATTGACAATTGAAATCATCTAAGAAAGGGGAATGAAGTTCCCAACCTGTTACACAAACTCGCTGTGACTTGCGAGTCTTGGCAACCAACAATGTTATTGGTGCAAGAAACGTCACATGAGCAGCTTATTTGCCTCATTATCAGGGATACCATAAAACATCACTCAGAAAAGAAAGGAATCATCGCTAGTTATTNAACTGGCTGAGACACTGACCCGGACCTGGGATACATGACATGGTAACTGGCTGAGACACTGACTCTGAACTAGGATCCATGACATTGTAACTGACTTAGCCCTATTAATGTCGGGGGGGGCCGAATCGGCCCCCCTTGAGGTTTTTCGCGTACAGTTCATCCATAACTCAACCCAGACTTTAAAAACTTTCTGAATTCTTTCCTAACATTTTCATTGCGCATGAATGGTGTATTTTTTTATAAATTAACACCATTAGGAGGGGTTCCAAGACCGTTTTTTAGGGGGGCGTTTCGCGCCGTTTTGACATAAAATCTTTGCATGGTTAGGCACTCGTGGAGAGTTGTATATTAAATGGAACTTGTTAGCAAAAAACACACATCGATAGATAATTGATTGTTCTTTCAGATGGCACTCGAAATTCCAAGAATTTTGAGATTTTGAAATCAAAAATTTTTGTAAAAACTTTTTGTTTTACCAAAATGATCAAGTTTTTTGTTTTCATGGGTTTTGAAAAACCGGAACATAGGTAAGAGAAAACATGCCAAGATAATATGTTTGACAAGTTCAGGCGATATCTAAATATTTGAGACCTGATGTCAGGTCAATGCCTAACCTTCGAACATAAATAATAGTGGTGAAAAATGAAAAACAATGAGTTTAACGCATTATCATTCTTAATACAATTATTTCAGTATCATAGTCATCTCAGGCCCTTCTTGATAAAGAGGATATCAATTTTTAGTGAGTGACTTTTGAAAGGTCATTCAAGGTCAAAAACATTTTTATCATAACTTCGTGATCACGAACATTATAGAGCCGTATAATGGTCTCAAAACGTTTGTCTTGTCATTACGCAACTTTGATATGCAGTTTGACCTACTTATATCACCTTGACCTGACCTTGACCTTGATCCCCCGGGTCTAAATTTTCGATTTGACAATTTTGGTAATGATCGAACCGAAATGACGAGAGAAACACAATGGTATCAAAATAAGTGCTCTATATTGTCTTAGATAAAAAGTTATTAACGAACAAACTTTTGCAAAAAAAACAGCGTTTTTTAAACATTTATTGACCTCTACAGCCTAAACTGTGTGACCTGAGGTCATTTCTGATGACATATATCGAAAGACAATTAAACTTCTTCTGCCAGTTTGTTTTCGGATTCCTCCTAATCTGCCATATTTTTCCGGATATGGCAATGTTTCTGAAAGATATCAGTTTAGACAAAGTGTATTTTGATGATCGTGCATTTGACTTGAAGATAGGAACCCAAGGTCACCAGTTTCACAAGAGAAGTTCATTGTTGACCTAACTACAGTACTAAGTTCATGGCGTAGCTCTTGATGGCAGGGCCGAGATTGTAAGGGGGGGGGCCGAATGAGCCCGCCCGACAAGATTCCGTATACTTTTCTCCCTTCCAGGAATAGGGTTATGACACTGACTCGATGATCTGAGGAATCATGACATGGTAACTGGCTTAGACACTGACCGTAAACCTAGGATTCATGACGTGGTAACTGGCTAGACCTACCGGACCTAGGATATCTGACATGGTAACTGCTGTAAGACACTGACCCGAGATCTAGGATACATGACATGGTAACTGGCTTAGGAACTGACCCGACCTAGGATACATGAACGTGGTAACTGGCTTAAGACACTGATCGGACCTAGGAATACATTGACGTGGTAACGACTTAGACAAACTGACCCGTGACCTAGGATTACTGGGATGGTAACTGGCTTAACATGACCCGTACCTAGGATAAATGACATTGGTAACTGACATAAACACTAGACCACGTCGTCACTTAACATCATCATTCATTCATCATTGACGTGGGAACACCACATAGCCTTGATCACCCGACGCTGTTACTGTGTTTTGAAAGGCTCGCCAGAATGCAGCGTCGCATACCGCGTGAAACCAAGAGGCTGCTGGTAGAGGCGCTTGTGTTCCCTCATTTGCAGTATTGCATGTGTGTATGGGGACTGGGGAGGCTGTACTGTGACCCAAAAACATAGGCTACAAAAGTGCATCAACTTTGGCACTCGCGATGTCAGTGGCCTGGGGTACCGCGAGCGAGTATCTGGCACACTGCGTGAGCTTGGCTGGCGAGCGATAAGTGACATGGTTACCGAACGCGACTTATACACCATGTATAAACTCACTCATGCCGAGAATGCCCCCGAACTACTCTGTTCACGAATTATCAGTTGCTCCGATGTATCCGAGCGTACCACCAGGGCTACCAGTGACGGGCAGCTGTAGGTGCCGCGCGCACGAACTGAGTTCGCCAGGCGCTCGTTCTTTATCAGAGCTGTCGGAGCATGGAATGATTTGCCGCTGAGTGCGAGGGCATCACCCAATTTAGCTATTTTTAAAAGTGTCTCAATGATGTTCTTTAAACATGCCATGTGTATTTCTTAAGGGTTGATGTGAATCTTTCAGTGCATGGGCGATATGTTTTTACCGATGTTAATTGACGTGGAAAACCGAAAACCCATTTTATGGATGTATTACGAAATATATGATATGATGATATGATTCAGATTTCAGATCTGACAGAGCGATTTGTAATATCTTGGTATGTTTTTAACATGAATCAAAATAATTTGCAAAAAACTCTTCCAACAGAGTATTGTAGTTTGCAAACCCTTGTAAGCGCTGTATCCGAGTTGAAGTCTCCCATTGTAAATACGCATCGTGGTTACATCAGATACAAATTCAGAACACAAACGTCAACCTAACACTAGTGTTTAAGCGTAGACTGGTGTTAAGCTGGAGCTGTGTCTACCACTGCTGCACCCGCAGAACGCACTGCACGGCGACACTGCACTGGCAGCAGCGCATCTGCACCAGCCCAGCTATATGGCCGCCCCCTGCTGCGTGCCGCGCGCCGCACCGATTAACAGGCTGCTCCGGTTATCCACGGTGTCAACCAGAGAACGAAACGAAATGATTTGAAAATAATCCAGCATGATCCGAATCCGGTAAGCCTCTTGTCCTGATCCAATCCAATCCGGCAGATTAATTAAAAAAGCTGAACTGGTGCCAATGCGGTCCGGCAGCAATATACGTAGAGCAGAAGTTTGCATGGCTAGCCGGGAGTTGGAAACAAATACAGAGCTAACAGAACAAGAAAGGACATCATTAGAAAGGTTCATTTATATTTGTCTCATCATCAATCAGAGGGTGGATATAGGAGGGACAAAGGAACAATGCGGCCCCAAGGTTCTGAAACTATGTTTCCCCCCAAAAAAACACAAACACAAACAAAACAAAGAAACAAGCCATCGGTCGGACAAACGGTCGGCCTTAGGCAAATTTATCGTAAAAATTGTACTTGCAACAGTCAAAATCCAGCTTGTTCACACCCACAGTCAAACAATGGAAAATTTCGCGCCGCTTCGCGGCATGACACACGTTTTACAATTGCCGTACTAGAAATTGGAAAAATAGGAAATTAAACTAGTAAAGCATTGCATGGCAAATAAGCAGCGGAGCGCGGTCATTTCATTTGTGTCCGCAAAACTGACAGGCAAAAGCATTGTGTCTGTTGCAATATAAAACAACACTTACCTGCACCTTTTGTTGGCTATTTATAGTATTTATTTTCTGATTCTCACTGTGAAGTGAATTTCGAAGTCAAGAGCAGTGCTTAGCAAATTGGCTGGTATTGAAAAAACTTAACGAACGAAGCGAAGCGGCGGAGCGAGTCCTCATTGAATATCGGATTTTTCTCACATATAAGCGGCCAGGCCCGGCCGGGCCCGGCCGGGCCCGACCGCGACGCTGGTCAGAAGCTTATATCTTTTGAACCCCGCAGATCCGATTGACAACGGTCTCGCCATCTGATAGCCCATGCAAGACATTATTATTTTTGACATGTTTTTTTCTATGCGAATTGGTCAGCACGGGCCGTGACACGTGCTCCGCGTCAGGGGTGTCAGAAAGTATTATCCCTGCCTGTAGCTGAGAAACGGCTTTGACCTATGAAGCTAAAATTGGTGTGAGGCTGGAGACCACACCACTGGCATAGTTGCACAGGTACAACTCTGTGGGTCACACTGCACGTGCGCACGTGCACCCCTGTTCCGTACACAAAAATTACCTGCAAAACATCGTTGCATTAATATCCTATATCCTATATCTCGGCATCCAAAAGTCGCAAAGACACGGGTCAAACACAGATGCGTAGAGAACGATCCGCCCGGCGTATGTACTATGTGTCGATCAGCGGCGCGTGATACGTGCAAAGTTACTGGCTATACAAGCGCAAATTCATAGTTGTATCACGTCTTCACAATTACCATCAGTGCTGCAGCACGCTATGGGATCGTGATAGCGATGAAACAAACAAGAGCGTCCATCTGTAGACAATGTCCGTTCTCTAAAATGCATATTCCAAAATTTAGGTTTCATACAGTACTTCACTGTTAAAATCGTCTGTATAATTTTTATCGACGATTCTTTAATATTTCCTTAATTACACCGCGTAGCTTCAAAAACCAAGGGCTAGACGATACAAATGATCGGCTGTAAAGCGCAATCAAACTCCATCTAATAACCCACCCAAAATGAATTTTGCCTACAAACAGAAGCTTATAATTGGAAATTTAAAAAATAACGCTTCAAAAACCTATTTAAGAGTTTAATAGTATCGCATTTAGTTCGGATCCTATTTGCGACGGCAGAAAATACACAGGATAAATAATTCAAAAAATCCTGCTTTGCCACAAGACAACCTCCGTTGGAAGGGTGAGTACAATTGACGCGGAATTTATGTCGAAACTCGCTCGTCCTTCGCCGTTTAGGCGTCTTACTGGTTTAAAGCGGATTAGTGTGCTGAGGAATAACATACGAGCATCACTTGACCTTATCCTCAAATAATTCGAAAAATTAAACCAAAGTCAAAACTGTATCGGGTATATTCGGGCACTGCCCTTTATCAACCGAATGCAACACCCCCATACCTACAGTCACAATCGCTCTGTACATGTCTTGTTTTATCTTAACTATGCCTCATGCTAGTTTTTCTGTCTATCTTCTGAGCAGCGAAGTTTCTGAAAATATTTACATGCTACCATATAAATACATATTACTAACTTTTGATAAAAATGGAAATGATAACCAACACGGCAATGCTTCTACATCAACATTGGCCCAACTTCAAGAATCAAGCCCTAATTATGACAACATTTTCAATCTGGATTTTTTTGGTTATAACGAATGCTCCATTCCCCATCTTAAGCCACCGTCACTGCAAAAATAAAATAAAAGCATACATAAAAATTGCCACGTTAGTGATCATTTCCAACTTAATTAATTACATAGTTATAACAAACACTACCATCTCATATATACAAACTAAGAATTAGTGCGCTCACACTACCCAACAGTATTTTTCTACTTTGGAAGAAGCTGCCAGGCCCTGTTTTCAACCAAGTGAAATATATTCTTTCGGTGGCGTAACATATCACTTTTGGCATTACTATTACTATTCTGTTCCCAAGTTCCGTACTTGGAATATGTATGCCGTTCAAGATTCCATCCCAGTACCGTTTTTTTTTAACTATATTCCATTTCGACCGGCCGAATCTACTTCTTTAGCCAGCTGATTGCCGAGCTTGATGCTGCTTTAAAGTATGCAACTTTGTGTGGCATTCTTTTGCGCGGATGATGTGGTGTTGTTTTGCCCCACGATTTATAATCCTTGGTGGATGAAACTGGACTCGTATATTAACTCCATGGCTACATCAGCCAGTCCGTGACACTGTCTGATAACCATGCAATATAATATATGCCAAACTATAAGTAAAAGAGGTGAATTTCATAACGCTTCCATGGATGTATCTTACAACACTAGGCGATTTTTAGGCGATCTGCAGCTTGCCATTGGGTCAATTTATTCATGTTATTATATGTATTTTAACCGCATTAAATGTTACGTATCTGCGTGGGCGAGAGTCGAACCCGCGACCACCGGATTAACAGCCAGGCGCTCTACCACTTGCGCCACTGCAGAACCGACGAGCGGGCGGCTTAATAAATGAATACTCCAAATATACCTAATGAGCCCATATTTCCGTGGCAAAAGGCTCACATTATTAAATTAACGCAACAACCTAGCTCTCAATTTCTTCCATGATGTCGGAAACGAAATATTGCAGAGAATGTCTGCCACAAGGCTCACAAGAAGAAAAATTGTATCTTAATTTACGTGGCTGATAACGAGTCGCGGGCTGCGGTTACCGACGTCCAACACATATTTTGCAGAGCATGATACATCATACACACGAATATATCTCGGAAGAATATGTATTTTCAAGTTACAAAAAATGCTGAACATCTCGCTCGAATATTATTTTCTTATCGATCTGCTATTCTCTGTTAAACTGCAGTATTAGCATGAGCCAAAGCCATAGAAAATCGAAATAAAACGAAGGAGCTGTTGAGATTATCACATAGTACCTACTCACACACGTCACGCAGTACTGCGCAGTACCCCAACACGCATGTACGCATATCTACATAACTTATTACCCGACGCCACCACGCTTTTTTTCTCAATAAGTTGAAGTGTTTTCCGCAGTTTAGTTTCATAGATTTTCTTTTTTATTCTGGACTGATAGCAAGTCGTTCGTGTCGCAATATAGCGAGCGTGCACTTCTCCGTTTTCAAAGTCACGCCACCGGCGAATTGACTCTTGTCTGACGCTGAAGGCATTCGCTGACCAATTACCTTAAACGAAATATAACATCCAAATTGTTACGTCAATCATTAAACACAACAGGAAACACTTAAGTTTATAGTAGTAGCTGTAAAGCTTGCCATGAAATTACACCAACCACGTTAAAGCCGGCGACGAGATTGTGTTGTACAATGTCGGCCTTGGGCTTGGAATCAACTTGGAATGCTGCAAGCGGCATGCCGGGCATTCCCAAGCAAAATATTTAACCATAAAAGCCTTTGAAAACCATGCTATAATGTGATTAAATATAAGAACAAAATATTTATCAAAAACATAGATAAATATATATATATATTTCGTCTGCAGAAAACTATAGTGCCGTCCGTAGCCAATCAGCCGCGGCTTGATGAGTGCATGCGCGAATATTTATCTTTAATATTCCCTGGTGAAACAGAATAGTATTACTGGAATTACTTTTCGAAAGTACGGACCTGAATATATTCATTTGGTGAACAGGGCCCAGGACGTGTGTTATCGTGGATGCTGGCAGTGTGCCACGTATATTTATAGACTCCGCGATCGCCGTGCTGCCTCGTCTCACATTTCCGCACGATCCGGGCCGTAGCGTTGTGTCCGATTGGTGGTTGGTATTTCGTGCTTTTCGCAATAGTGCTCCCCACTGGATGGCCCTACTTTCTTGTTAGTCCGTTCTTGCAGATGTTCGTTGTACCTCAGGCGCCCACGGACGACTTGTCTCCCACCGTATTTATTTCGCACCAGACTGCACTACAGCTCGTACACAACATTCTTGGTGTGACACTTGTTCTACAGCCCGGCTTGACACGCGTGACAGTGTTGGCGGCCCGATGGACAGGTTGTTGTTTTCAAACCCGATCTCACCAGCTGCTTCTTCAGCGTGTTCTGGTTGATCCAGGCCACTTTGATTGGTAGTTTGGAGGCCAGCGTCACGCTTGTGATTTTTGAACCTATGCTGTCGTCAGTAGCGTAGCTAGGATTTAACTCCGGGCGGGGGGGGGGCGTCCGCACCACAGTTGGGGCCACTGTTTGTGCTTGGGGGCCCAAAAATTTATGACCAATTAATTTTGCAATTGCAGTTTATTGTAAACACGTGGAACTCTTCTTAACCCGATTAGCGTTAGGGGGAGGCTAAAACGACATATTTCGCGAACAGTTTATTAAATGTTCAACCTAGAATAGTAAAACTTGGTAACTTTTCCTAATATTGCATTGCACATCGAATGGTGCGCTTCTTTCAGAAACGTTGCATAGGAGGGGTTCCAGGACGTTTTAAGGGGGCATACTCGGCCGTTTGGACCCAAAACCCTGACATGGTTGATCACTCATGAAGATTTGTTTGCTTTAGCAAAGTATATGCAAAAAAGGTATCGGTAGATAATTAAATGGTCTTTTACATGGCTATCTCGAAATTTCGAAATATTGATAAAAACATTGTTTTGCGTATTTTTGTTTCAAAATGATTATGAAACTTTTTCCATTCACATGGCGATAGCAACACCTGCTAGCTTGTATAAGTTGTGATGTGTTTACCAGGGCGCCGGAACCTTTCGAAAGTTAGGGTGAGGGGGACAGGGGCATTTTGAAGTTGATTCTTTCCATGCAACGCCCATAGGCGTAATGCCAAAATCTGGAAAATGGTGGGGGGAACTGCCCCTCCCTTCCCCCGGTTCCCGTCGTTGTGTGTTTGATGTTATGTTTACCTACACTACAGTTCAAAAAATCGATTTTTAATGTTTTCCAAAATCATGGCAGCTGACTGCTAAGCTTAGTAACTCTGCAATAATTTCTTAAAGCTTAGTCGTTAAAAATTTCATTTATAGTTATATGAGGGACATCTACGCAGGAGAAGAAAAGAAAAACAGACGCCTATAAGCAACTAACCATTTACAACTTTTGCGATACATGACTCTCACTCGTACCATTAGTGACTGTATCTGTGTAGGGAACTGAGTGAAAATAGCTAACCAATGGCAAACATATTTTAGCTTTTTACACGAATAATTTGTTTACCGGGTAATTGGGGCGTTTTGGGTGATTGGGGTGTTTCGTTTATATCGTGGGTTCAGGACGGAATTTTTACATTTGGGAAATAAGGACATTTTTGACCTAACACCGTGACACGTAGACATGGCTTTAACGCTGGCCCAAACCCTCCCTCATTTAAATTAAATACCCCAATCGCCCCAAACGCCCCAATTACCCGGTAAATAAAGTCCTTCATAAAAACGTCTATTGTTTGAACAGCCCCCCCCCCCCCCAAGAGAGACCCAACAAAGCAAAATAATTGCTCGCCAAAATTAAAAGGGAGTCCTGGCGAAACGTTCCCAAAAAGATGATCAAGGGATGGCCAAAAAATAGACCCAGGGGGGGCGTACTCCCCCCCCCTCCCGTACGCCGTCCAAGGCGACCGGTTGTCCCCTGCTGACCTGAAGGATGCCTCTGTATTGGCGTGAGGGCCCTCTATCAGCTTTAAGGACCCGCCGTTGGTCTGAGGGGCACCGGTCGGACTGATGAGCACTCTGTCGACCTAAAAGGGCCCGTTCGACGGCCTCAGTGGCACTTTGTCGAGCAGAATTGCCCTCTATCGATCTAAGGACGCCCTCAGGAACAGCTAGAAGGACCCTCTGGAACAGCTAAGAGAGGGAAATCGGACAGCTTGGAAAGGGGCTCCTGTCGGCCGGCAGGGGCCCTCTGTCGGCCTGAGGGTCCAGTCGGCCTTGAGGGATCCTCCGATACGGCCTGAGAGGCCTCGTCAGCTTGGAGTAGTCCCTTTGGCCAGCCGAAGGGCCCTCGGCCAGCTCAAGGCCTCAGCCACTTGAGGAGGCACCGCCCGCTCCGAAGGGGACTCGGGCAGCTTGAGGGCCCTCAACAAGCTGATGGCCCTATGGCCACCTGGGACCCTCGGGTAACTCGAGGGCCCTAAGCCAGCTCTAGCCTTAAAGGGCACCTGAGCAACCTTGAGGGGCCGTGGCCAGCAGGGGGCCCTCAGCACCTTGAGGGACCCTTCAGCCAGTTTGATAGACTCATCGGGCAGCTGAGGGGGCCCCCCTCAGATAGCTTTTGGGGCCCTCGGACAGCTAGAGCGTCCTCAGTCAGTTTGAGGCCCTCAGCAAACTTCGAGGGGCGCATCGACTGCTGAGGGCCCTCAGCAGCGTTAGGGGACCTCGGCCAGTTTGAGGACAGTCAGTTAGCTTGATGGGGACCTTGGCCAGCTAGAAGGGCCCTCGGCCAGCATTAAGGAGCCCTCGGCCCGCTTGAGGGGCCCTCAGCTAGCTTAAGGGGGCCATTGGCCAGCTCCAGGGGGTCCTTGACCAGCTTGAAGGGGTCCTCGACCAGCTTGAGGGGGCCCTCGGCCACCTTGAGGGGCCCTCGACCGGCTTGAGGGGGCCCTCAGCCAGCGTCGAGTGACCGTCAGCCACATTCGAGAGGGCCCTCATCAACTCTCGGGGTCCTTTGCCAGTCTAGAGGAATCCTCAGTCACCTTGAGGGGCCCTCGCCAGACTTGAAGGGCCCTTTCGGCTAGCTTCAGGGGGCTTTCGGCAGCTTGAGGGGGCCGCTCATCCACCTTAAGGGTGCCTCGGCACGGGTTGAGGGGCCCTCGGCTAGCTCGAGGGGGCCCTCAGTCAGCTTGATTGGGCCCTTGCCCAGCTCGAGGGGGCCTTTAGTCACCTTCATGGTGCCTTTAGCCAGCTCGAGGGGCCCTCGGCCAGCTCGAGGGGGCCCTCAGCCAGCCACGGGGGGGGTCCTAGGACCCATAGGACCCCCCCCCGTGGCTACGCCACTGGCTGTCGTTGATGAACGGCAGCCTAACGTAGATGGTCTTCTTGTCCCGTTGTTTCTTTTCTTTTCTTTTCTTTTGCGATAGCTCTCCTTTGCTCGTTTTTCCCCACTCTTTCCTGATGTGTTTTTCAATGAGGTTTTTTGGATAGCCATTTTTCTGAAACAGTTCTTTGATCTTCTGTATTCTATTCCCCTTTTCACTGTTTGTAGGTATATTTGAACCTATCCGGATAGCTCGTTTGAGCTAAGACGTCAGCACTGTATTGTATTGTATTGTATTGTATTGTATTGTATTGTATTGTATTTAAGAGCGTCCACTGCAGGAGTGCATATTAAAGCTGCGCGGTCTTTGGTGGAGATTGCATGGGCGGAGTAAAGCACGATAATTTGCGCCGCCGCTAGGTTTCACATATAACTCTGTGCTGTATGTGGCCGCTCTCTTTGAGCTGAATCAGCACGTCTAGGAAAGGGAATAGATCCATTTACATTTGATCTTTCCATTGGATAAACTTGATGGACTCGTGCTTGCTGTTGAGAAAATCCCAGATATTGTGTACAGGCTACTCTCCCCTGCTCCAGACTGCGAATAAGTCATCTATATCGTACGTACATGTCCGGCTGTCTCCCTTCAGTTTCACTGAAAAACTGTTTCTCCAGCGCGCCCATGAACACCATTGCCAGAGACGGGGCAATGCGTGACAGCATGGCTATCCCCTGCGTCTGCTTGTAATAGGACTCGCCGAATCTCACATAGTTGTCGTTCAGGCAATGGGTCAGAAGGGTTCTAATGTCATCTGGAGTTAGTTCATATAGGTTCAACTCTGGGCTCTGGCTGGTGTTGCGCTATCAGTTCCATGGTTGCGTCAATGGCTTCTACGGTAGGCACGTTCCCATACAGATTTTGACGTCCACACTGATAATTGGCAGTTGAAACATCCGGTAGGATACTATTTCCTGATTTGGCCAGAAAGTCGTCGGTGCTTAAGTGAGCTGAGACCGGTATTTGAGCAGCTGCGACGTGATCTGCTCCAGTAGCCATGATAACCTATCGATGGGATCATCAATCGCAGACACAATGGGTCTCAGCAGAGCATCTGCTTTGTGAGTCTTCGGTAAGCCATACAGTTCTGAGCTGTGAGAGTGATGTGGGCGGAGCGCATCTGAGATGTCGAGATCGAGCTTACCTTTCACCGTCTCAGATATGACTCTATTAGTCAGGGCCTCCGTTTTTGCGGTAGGATTACGATCAACCTTTTCATACGAGTCCGTGATCACTTTGGCTTGTCCATGTAGTCCTCCTTATGCATTAGTAACTAGGCCTACACTTACTCTGACGGCTTTACTAATAAACACTATCATCTTTACCTTGAGCGCCGTTCATCTCTGCTCTGCTTCTGGCGAGGTGTTGGGCCCGATGCACGATTGTTACGAATATATAGCCATGATTTACGCTTCATGGATAGAAGGGCGTTCAGTTTCTATTTCGACCGGAGCTGCCTGTTTTGTCGCTTTATTCGAGAAACGGGGTTTATTGAGGACGCTGTTTCTCACTTCACCCTCTTGGGTGATTTTCTCTGGTTGGTTTGGTGTTTCCAAAGACTCCCTCAGAAGCTCTCTGGCTCTTCAATAGTTGCTTCCCGATTGGCGATCTGTTGGATGTGCCCGATCTCAGAATAAAATGTTGACGATATTGGCGCCGGCGACAAAATAAGCGTACGCGTACACCTAGAGTTCAGTAGCGTACACATACCAAACACAAAATTTTGTGGATCTTGAGAAGATGCAGCAGTAATCTGCACACAGAAAATGATATTGATTTTGTTTATTTATGGATGATGACAGTTTCTGTTGTGTCAAATATTTTCACGTAGCCTACACCATGTGTTATTTTACGATACAATTATCAGTGTATACTTCTTGACATAATCAGTGCAGTATACGGTAGTTATCCCTGAAACCCAACGCAAGCCAAGCAGGGGTGCAAGATGAAGAACGATTTTGGCTCATCTGTAAGACTACATTCATGAGACTGCTTCGCGGTCATCAACTCTCACTCCGTTCTTGAAAAACATTCGAGTGTCTGCAAAGGCTCTCCTTGGACGGATAATTGCTGGCCCCAGGGACACTCCTTCATAAATTTAATTCAGCGGGCTACATGTTTAGCTATTCTGCTGGAGTTCCGAAAAGGCGACGCACAACGCAAAGGCGCGGACGATCGCACCGGAAAAGTTACTTCAGCAGATGTGGATCCAGAGGGGGGGGCAGGGGGTCATGCCCCAGGCACGTATCCCAGGATTTTCTCGAGGAGGGGCACGTCGGAAAAAAACATGATCCTAGCCATATGGCTGCTGACCGGGGAAGTAGGTCGGGTCATCAGAGTAATTTCATTCTATTCCTTTGTGAAATGGAATTTTTGCTCAAAGGATCATGACCCCCGTGCCCCCTTGAGTCTCGAAGGGGCACAATGACCCGAGGGGTCCCCAAAGGTGATTGAAGTGACTCGAAACGAATTTCACTGCGCTTTCAAACAAAGTGCAAGAAAGTAGTAGACAAACAACAACACGCAAGGCCTGAGGGAGCATTCTGACCACCTGAGGGGGCCCTCTTGCCGCCTTAGGGGCCCTATGACCACATGAGGGGGCACTCTGGCCTCCTGAGGGGGCACTCTGACCATCTGAAGGGGTACTCTGACCACCTGAGGGGGCACTCTGGTCGCCTGAGGGGGCACTCTGGCCGCCTGAGCGGGCCCTCTGTCGGCCTGAGTGGGCCCTCTGTCGGCCTGAGTGGGCCCTCTGTCGGTCTAAGGTGACACTCTGCCTCGGTGGGCCGACTTAGAAGGAGTTACTTCTAACGACAGAACGTCCCAGCCAAAACTTCGACGCTTGCGATTTGCCCCTGACTGGGATGGCCTGCGGCGGCGGCAGGGGTCATACTCAAGGTCAGGTGACGTCACAGGGCGGACAGGACCGTGTCTAGGCGGTGTCCGGACACTTTGGTGAATGTCATTTTGACGAATGTCATTTTGACAAATGTCATTTTGACGAATGCATATTGTCGAAGGACACTTTGACGACATGGTCTTTTTGACGACATGCTGAATATGCCGAATGCTTAAATGGCGAATGTGTTTTTGTCGAAAAGTTTTTTTGACGAATGTAAAAATGTCGAAATGTCTTTTTGCCGACATGTGAAAAAGTCGAAATGCTTTTTGACGAATGTGTTTTTGACGACATGTGAAAAGATCGAAATGTCATTTTTGACGAAATGTGATTTTGACACATGTGAAAAAGTCGAAATGTCTTTTTGCCGAAATGTGAATTTTACCGACATGTGAAAAAGTCGAAATGTGTTTTTGCCGAAATGTGATTTTGACGACGTGTGAAAAGATCGAAATGTCATTTTGACGAAATGTCATTTTGACGAAATGTCATTTTGACGAAATTCATTATTGAGACATGTGAAAGTTCGAAATGTTTTTTTTTGCCGAAATGTGATTTGACGACATGTGAAAAAGAATAAATTTTTGCCGCAATCTGTTTATGACGACGTGTGAAAAAGTTGAAAACGTGTTTTTGCCGAAATAGTTTTGTCGACATGTGAAAAAGTCGAAAAGTCTTTTTGACGAATGCCATTTTGCCGACAAGTGAAAAGATTGAAATGGGGCCCATATCACAGGCCGCGGGTACTACTTTGGCGAAATCCTGGATACGCCTTTGGTCATTGCTCGTCTCAAATACGAGCGATGGCCTGTTACCGAATTCTTCTTCATCGCTGACAAAGGGTGTTACAATATACCCGAAAACTCTGATTTTAATATTTGTATTGTGGAATAAGTCCTCTTTGTAGCAAATATATGTTATCACCCACTCAACATCTTTTTTTGCGGATCCGAGATGAGTCCCTGAACAGGTCGGAAGGGCGTTAAAAAGGTCGGAGGGGCCCCTAGGCAATCTAAAGTGTTTCTGGGCCTTTCAACAGTCAGAATGCAACTGTCTAGTGAATAAAACTCAAAATTTTCACGCCGCTCCGCGGCGCAATTGAACTACAAATGGTATAACATGCAGGTGAAAAAATTGTGCCGTTTCTCTACGCATATTTGGGTTATGCTGCTATTTTCCTATGACTGGGCACAATATTTCGCTTTAGCACTTTTAAACGCACAATAGCCGTTTTCACGATGGATTATTTTGCACGAAATGTTTTAAAACATTAAAATGTTGTTAAAAATTTTTAGTAGTAGCCATGTTCACGATGTACTAATTTGCGATACATTTTTAACCCTCACCCTACGGTCCCGTAGGGGGAGGGTTAAACCATTTTTTCGCAAATTAGTCCATCGTGAAAACGGCTACTGCTAAAACGTTTTATATTTTACAATGTTTTAAAACATTTCGCGCAAAATAATCCATCGTGAAAACGGCTAATATCATGTTTAGTGGTCCGCACCATACGCATTACGCAATGTGAGGCATTGATGAGAGTTTCATAATGTTTGAAAAATCGTAAAAATCGTTTTTATAGCAAATATCAAGTGAAAAAATATCAGATTTTTCTAATTTTGAGACTTTGACCCCTAACCTCCACCCCCCCTCCCATACTTCAACAATAATAAATCGACAAAAACTTATGTGCAGTTGTTGTACAGCACACTGTACTGTTTTAGTTATGTAGGCCCCCCCATTGACTACAGCCCCCCTGACCATATGTTGGATTTCTGACCGTTTTCTGCTCCGGGTTTTGCTCTCTTCAGTGAGTTACTCCTTCAGCCTCAGCCTTTCGGTTCAGCGAACCTGCCGAAGTAAAAACACCAGTAGATGCAACTTGCTTCACAAAATGAGTTATATTCTAAGCCACAGAATTATTAATATTGCTGGACTACCAGAAATATAAAAGGTATACTTTAGCGAGTACGTACTTATTACTTGAAAGTATGTATTATATTCATTAATCTAGGGTATATTCTAATCCAGAATATAACTCAGTTGTGACATTAGTTTGCACCTCCACGGGGAAATGCGCGCACGATGACACCAGGGATTAGCTATCCGAAGGGTTATGCCCGAAAACGGGGGCAACTCATAAGAGAGCAAAGTACCGGGAACCAGAAAGCGGCCAGAAATCCAACCTGGCCCCTACACCATTAACCCTATTCCTGGAGGGATGAAAAGATACAAGTCTGTCGGGGGGGCTCATTCGGCCCCCTTCCAGATCTCCGCTCCATAAGAGCTAGATAACATGAAACTTGTGTGGATTAATGCGACAATAAATCTATTTTGTCAAATTTTACCTTGGGTCATACTTCAAGTAACAATGACGTCATCAAAATTATTGGTCAAAAACATGATATTTTCAGAAACCTTCCATTATCTCGGAAACTAATGCAGTAGGAAACCGAACAATCCCTTAAGCGAGTTTTTAATGCCTTTCTCAGTAAGGCATCAGAAATGACCTCAGGTCAATGTTTGGACTGTAGAGGTCAACAAATGTTTCAAACAAACTGTTTTCAGCAAATGTTGTTCGTTAATAACTTTTTATCTAAGTAATAACAGCACTTAATATGTACATATGTTTCTCTCGTCATTGCGGTTCGAATCATATCATTTTTGTCAAATCGAAAATTTGACCCCGGTCAAGGTCATGGTCAAGGTCAAGTCAAGGCAAGGACGTAGTCGGCCAAAATGCATATCAAAAGACGCGTACTTGACGAGACAAACATTTGAGAACCATTGTTAGTCTTTATCATGTTTTTGTCACGAGTTAGATAAAAAGTGTGGTGACCTTAAATACCTTTCAAAACGCACTGACTAAAAAAAATATCATTTCATCAAGAAGGCCTAAGATACCATGAACTGAAATTAAGGTGATGCAATGTATTAAACCCTCGCTTTTATTTCCCATAATTACTTATATGAAAATTAGCATTTGACCTGACATCAGGTCATCAAATATTAGATATACCCTGAAAACTTTCAACACATATTATTTGCATGTTTTCTCTCACATACCATCGCGGTTTTTTGAAACGTCTTTGAAGAATAAAAAACTGTAATATTTTGTTGAAAAAATAAGTTTTCAAAAAAAATTTGGATCAAAATTTCAAAATTTTGAAATTTGAAGATAGCCCATCTGAAGAAACAATCAATCTGTACCATGTCTGTTTTGCTAACACTCTCTTCAACACACAACGTCTCCATTGAGTGCTTAACCATGCAAAACTTTTGTGGTCAAAAAGCCCGAACACGCCCCCCTAAAAACTTCCTGACCCCTCTAATAAATGAATTTGGAAAAAAAGTACACCATTCGATGCGCAATGAAATGTTAGGAAAATCCAGCAAGATCGAAGATTCTGAGTTGAGTTATGAATGACCCATACGCGAAAAACCTCAAGGTGGGCCGATTCGGCCCCCCGACAGTAATAGGGTTAACCCCTCCCCCTGGACGAAATCCTGGCTACGCCCCTGGGTATTCCTGTTAACTAGCTGCTACCAGAATCGGTAGAAAGCAATTTTCTACCGATTTCTCGGAATCATCGCGGGGATTGACGGGTCTGAACACAGCCTAGGTATGTCGGGCACGTAACAATTTCGTTTATCGATTCTGCCGGACGCCAGGAATTTCGTAATTGGGTAGTAGGGTCCTGTACCACAAGCTACGCTTAGCGCGGGATCTGACCTCAGAATCCATCCCAAACATTCGGAATATATATTTTGTTTTAAATGTGATGCAGTTTTGTCCTGCGACTGTTCTAGCAATGTTCAAAATACTCTAGCGAAGTATATTTAGGATAAACATTGGATAAACATTTCAGATGTTGAAATGAGTGCTGATGTCTTTTCTCCAATCCCGTCCAATCCGGAGTCCGTTAAATTATCAATTCTCTGAACCGGTCCAGTTCGGTCTATCCTGATTGGACCGGACTTAAAATGCAGTGGATCGGTCCGAACTGCTTCGTACACGGTTGCCAGCTTCTGTCTGTCAAGTCCCGCTATGTCCCCATAACATCACGTCCTCCCTGCCCGTCCTCTCGCTCCCCCCCCCCACCAATGCGCCAGATCGATAGTCCCTTTCCTGTTTCCAGACCATTTAACAAGCTTCAGATGCCTCCGCTCGATACGACCAGGCGCAGTAGCTCAGTGTAATCTGCTGATTACCAGATAATTAGCGCCTTGACGGCTGGGGTTCAGTTAACGAGACATAGCCAAAGGAGCGGGCTTGTGTGTGTGTGTGGACTCCAGCCATAGCAAAGGAGCCGTCGTTGTGTGGTTGGTGTTGTGGGACTCCAGTCCACACACAAAGAACTGTGTTGGGGCTCCATCCCACACAAAAGAATGCGTGATGAGTGTTTGGTGTGTGGGACTCCAGTCCACAGTTACAGACAGTCAAACTGACGGACAGTGCAATGG
Source organism: Semibalanus balanoides (assembly GCA_014673585.1). Lineage (NCBI taxonomy): Eukaryota > Metazoa > Arthropoda > Thecostraca > Balanomorpha > Balanidae > Semibalanus > Semibalanus balanoides. The sequence continues at coordinate 232,051 of VOPJ01005274.1, read as the reverse complement.
CCACGTAGATAGCAGCTCAGCAGAGTTCTGGTCTGTGTTGTACAGGACAGTCAACGACGGAAGTCAATGGCCACTGTAATAGCAGCAGCAGAGGTCTGGCTGTGTGTTTACAGGACAGTTTCAACTGAACCGACCAGTGCAAAGCCAAACTTAGATCAGCAGCAGCAGATCTTGGTTTGGTGTTGTACAGGACCAGCAACTGACGGACAGTGCAATGGCCACTGTAGATAGCAGCAGCAGAGTCTGGTGTTGGTACAGACAGTCAACTGGACGCGACAGTGCAATGCCACTGTAATAGCAGCAGCAGATGATCTGTCGTTCATCCAGTCCACATTACAGCGACAGTCAAACTGACGGACAAGTGCAATGCCACTGTAGATAGCAGCAGAGTCTGGTCTGGTGTTGGTTACAGGACAGTCAACTGACGGACAGTGCAATGGCCACTGTGGGCACCCGGGGGGATGGCGTCGGGTCCTCAGCGCAAAGAGTCGTTTAACGGGATGGGGGAGGGGGTGTCGGGGCCTCATTGCAAAAGATTCTATCACTGGGCCCGTGGAGACAGTTCAACGCGTTTTTCAGTACGTTGACTGCGGTGGTCTTTGCGCCCACAGGGCCGGGGGGGGGATCCAAGGCATTGCGGTGGAAATCCCCCACCCCCAGTTAACATGATATAATTGCCCCGATTCGTGCATGAATAACCAAGAAAAACGCAAAAATGCAGTGTTGGGATCGTACATGGCCGGCATTTTCTTTACCATTGGTGATGACGATGAATGAAACCCTCTCTCCCCCTGTGGCAGTGACAGAATGTGCCCCCATAGGTGACAGAACGTGCCCCGTATATGGGGCAGGTTTTGCCGGATGAGTCATCGCCACATTATCGACACTGGTGTCGAAACAAACTGAGATACCACCTGAGCTCCTAAAAACGAATTGAAGCTATTGATGTATGTAACAGTATTGGAAAGTACCAATCACCAACTCTTAAAAGTGTGCCTGCCAGGGCCAATTAACAAAAAAGTGACAGAACGTGCCCGGTCTCCCCTACGCATATAGTTTTTTTTTAATAAAATAAATTATGTACGTCCTTCTGTCCTGAATCGGCGAGATGTATGGCTATTTTTGACAATATGAAAAGAAGTTGTAGTTCAAAATATAATCAAATCGTGTTTGAGAAAAAATGATTAACTATTTTATTTAATAACAACACATTCTATATAACAAAAACATACCACGTTAAAAAACGCAGAAGGCTTAAATACACGCATGAAAATGGGGGAAAATTTCCATCATTTCAGCCGACCCCCATTCAAAAATCGTCGGCGACGCCCCTGGTGGATGCAGAACAAGCAAAGCCTTTCGGAGCGTCAACTGGACCTGGCTCTTTTGGCTAGTGCATCAATGCACGAAATAACTGGCCTCTGCACACGGTACCTTTTTACAAAACTCGACGTTTTTGGCCGGCCTGGTCAAATAAGTCGATTTTTTGTGTGGATGTACCTTGGTCCCCCTGTAAAAATAATGTTTTGTGCTTTATTCAGAGACAAATTTTGGAAAATATGATCCCTCTAAAAATATAGTGTGTCCAAATCAGGTGATTTTTGGTAGTGGGGGTACCTTATGTCCTCGCTCGAAAATTGTCCCCCCCCCCTCCTGAAGCGAATCCTAGGTACGCCACTGGCTTATCGCACAGCCCAGCTGTTAAACACACATTATCTCATAGCAGTCGCTTTGAGCGGTGTATACACGTCTGTGGTAGGTACTTAGCTAGTGCGTTTGACCACACGAAGCTCATTAGTTTCCCTTAATCTGCAACCACCTGTCATCGCTCCTTCGACTCGGCCGACTCGAAACCGCCACAAGGAAGACACACTCCACTGATTCTTCACCGATGTGCCGACTCGGGACCGCCTCCTGGGTCACACCCGCTGATCCTTCAAAGCCCCGCCGACTCGGGTCCGCCTCCTGGGTCACACTCACTGATCCTTCACCACCCTTCTGACCCGGGACTGCCTCCTGGGTCACACCCGCTAATCCTTCACCGCCGCACCGTTCAGGACCGCCTCCTGGGTCACACCCGCTAATCCTTCACCGCCGCGCCGTTCAGGACCGCCTCCAGAGGGCCGACAAGTGGGTGAGGGAGAGGGATGACAGCCGGACAGAGCTCAGCGCAAAGTGCGGGGCGACTGTCCAGCCGACCAGAAAAGGAGGCGCTACTGTGCTGTGTTCACAACAAGGCAGCCTAGCAAAACGGAAATTAAGAGAAGAGCATTTGCTTTGTAATGCCTTTTTTATGAAAATAGTTATAACATCAACCTGAAAAAATTGTGCTGATGCTTGATTGTATAGCTTATCACATTACATGCGAGTAAGAAAGCATTCCAAGTATGTTCAGTATTATCTATTGTAAATTGCTGCTCATCTTTATCTCAAACCCTCACCAGTTAAAGGGACACTGCCACCTCTTAACATTATATTTGAGTTGAGATAGCCATTTTGAGTGCCTGGCATTGAAATTGTATTGTATTAGCTTACAAATCATTCCATGTAAATATGTTATACGATATGAATATGTATGTTCGATTCGAGTGGAAGGGATACAAGTAGGGTGATACAAATGGAAAAAGCATACAATTTAAAACACACGCGTCACACACACACACACACACACACACACACACACACACACACACACACACACACACACACACACACACACACACACACACACACACACACACACACACACACACACACACCAAATAATGGTGTAATGCTAATAAACATCGTACGAAAAGTCAGGCTTTCATAACACTGTCGTCATAGTTATCGAGTTGGGATGTGAGCGCGGCGAGGCTCCGGGAGGCCATAACAGCCTGCGTCAGGCGGTTCCAGGAAGAGGCCGACCTGTAGGAAAAGGCCCTGCGCGACATTGACTGCCGGAAAGCGGGCAGCTCTAAAGTTTGGTTTGGTTTGTGGACCAAGCACCGCATCCTCTTTGGGATCATGGTGCTGGAACTCTCACCCTGTTCCGAGGGTTATTATATGGGGGCCGGTCGACTGTTTCAGCGGCCCGCCCAGGGATTTCAGCTCTAAAGCCGGCCGCACACTGCGCCATTCGGCCGCGATATCGCCGCGACTCCACCAGCACACCGGCAAAAACCACATAACACGGCCAAACCAGAATCGTCTTTCCACTGAAATATTTAACTTAGTTGAATTGCGGTGGACACCAAGATGCATTTTTTAGGAGTGGTTCAATCCCTGGATGTGTCCGCGAAAGAATCGCACATACCGCCGATGGCTCCATGTCGGCCGCTCAGTTGTCACCTGCGTGCTTGACAGAGAGAAGGGAGGGCCACCGCTGACCGGCGTTGAGCGCCACACTCACACACTCAGTGCGAGGGATGAAGAGCGCTCGGACCGCTGCCGGGGCGCGGGGATCGTGTAATGCCCTGTATACGCCGATACAGTCGCGTCGCGTTACGAGGTCGCGTATACCTCGCCAGCCTAGTGACTCCACGACCGGTGATATATGCTCCCGACCACGCACATCTGAAACGATATATATATTAATTTTATTAAATTATGATGGTATGAGTTAAACAACCACCGAGGTGGAATCACAGCTAAATTTGAGCTTGATCTTGACATTTGTAAAAAAATAAGTCCATGGTGTATTTGAATGTGGACCCTGAGCCGATGTCGTCATCTCTCTTTACTAAATGTTGATGATGTCGACTTGTTTTACATTTAGCCGTATATTAGCCATAGATTTGGCAGCGTGAGGTTTTCTCTATTTCCCGAAATTCCTTGATATGACGTCATCAGCCCAAATATTAAATCTTAACTTTTTATGAAATTGCGCATTGTTTGTGAGAAACAAATGTCATAATCGTGTTCGGCAGCGACTACGTCATATTTAGCACCACAAGCGGTGTACATTTGAGAACTTTTGGGAAGGTGGCAGTGTCCCTTTAATTACGAAGTGTTCCTTATCCGTTGGTAATACATTTTACGAAATAAAATGAATGATTAAATGAGCCTTACCAAATAGTAGAACTAAAGAACATCTACGCTCCAGCTCATGGGCGTCGCCACCACAAAAATGAGGCGGGAGGGGCAGCTGTTGGGGTACCAGGTGTATAAGCCCCCACTCCTCCCCATCCACTCCCGTAGGACATGTAAGATCTTGCTAATCTGGGGTGCAAAGCGAGTATGAGAAACCTGACCTTGCAAAGCCTCCCCCCTTCACCGGTAGCGACGCCTCTGCCTCGGTTTCCAGCTTGTTGTTGGTGATAAATAAATATTGAAATGCACTGAATAATATATATATATATATATATATATATATTATATATATAATATAAATTAACTATATAAATAATATAATAAATAATATATAATATATATATATATATATATATAGCATATGCAGAAGTCTTCTCCTGTAATTGAGCTATCCACAGCGCAGTGCATCAACGGTTTTTATAAAAGACTAGATATTAAGCAGTCATCATGATACCAGCAAACAGGCCTACAAAGCAAACAAATCAAAGTGCGTGTCTTATCAATGATCTATTATGAAGTTGCTCATATATACATAAAGCAAACAGGTTTAAAGTTTAGCTATGGAGGTGCCATTCAGTCCTTCACTCATTGAGCCATTCAGCCGTTCCTTGTACGTATTTGTTTAGCTAGGCAGCACTACATGCCACGCTATTATGCGAGTCTCCCCATCAAACATTCTCAGTAAATCTGCCTTCACCGTCTGGCCTGGGGAGAGCCAATAACCAATAAGTGGTTTCCCGGAATAGCGTCGGCTATACCTCCCTGTAATGACCCGGGTCGACCTACATTCGCCGGCAAGTTTCCGCCGCGATGAGCCTGAGGTGCCGTAACCGTAACCTAAATATTTTGACCGTCCCGTCCCCGGCCCCATTATTTACATGTTAGTGTGCGGCGAACGCTTACGCAGGGCTGGAACCGCCGACAGATGCGATCAGTCGCAAAACAGGAACTAAAAAACGCAGAATCGACACACAGAAACGAATATCTCATGTGATGCATGAATTCCGCAGATATTTTGTGTATAGTGACCTCTTGTGACCTGATCTTGACCTTTTATCTTTGCCAATAATCTTACTTTTGATCATGCGGGATGTGTATCATACCTTTAAGAGCACTTTGAGTGATCATGGTCGCAATCGAAGGCTTTGGATGGAAAGTATGACCCATAAACTAAAATACCTCGATTTTGACCCTTGACTTGACATTGACCTGACATATGACCATAATTTGAGCTTTTCAGCGTGCTTTAGATTTGCATTATTGAGTGCTTTCAAATGCCGCCATGTGCGTCTTGCTGTGATCATTGGTTTGGAAGATAACCAGGGGCAGAGACTATCATGGGTGCCAAACCCCAAGCCCAACCCAGCCGAAACCCATGAACACCAAGCCCAGGCCCAGACCAGACCCATTCAAACTCATAATATTGATACCCATGCCCATTGGGGCCCATTCAGATAAGGCAGATAATTTATTTTCACAAAATTCTCAGCCATTACCCTAGCCATGTGAAACTTTTCATCTAATATTACACCGATAAATAACTATGTGTGTTGCTGTGATTTGAACTTATCGAACCACTTTGCGTCGTCAACACTTATCACTATGGATCAGACCCTAGTATCAGACATGGTAAAATAATTTACCCTTACCACGATTTATTGTTGTCATATAATTGGCCAAAGTCTATTGTAGTAAGTGTCCTATATCATAATACAAAAAACACTATCTTACCTGTTAAACATCTGGTGTCAAGTAAAAAAAATAACTCTTAAGCAACATTATTCCAAATTGCTCATTACCCATGTCCGCCACAGTACCCCATGAAAAGTCAAAAAATGCAAACCCAGCCCAGACCAGTTTGATGAGAATTGAGTGGGCACCCATGGTGTGCCAACCCAGCCCATTGATAGTTCCCTGACCAGGGGGCGTTATTGCCCCCCCCCCCTCCCCCATCAATGTGGCTTTCATATCAGACCCCAGCCAATGCCGGGTTAACATAACACAATATCAACAAACATAACTAATAGCTCGGAATGTCTAGCAAAATCAAAACAGTAAGGTATTATACATTTAAAATGCTGGTAGAATTATGATTGATATATAAAAAACTCAGTGACGAATACAATAAGTTTGTCAACAAGTGTACGCTTTTGCCGTCTATTTTATACGTTCCAGAGGTTGATGCGACCTGCAGCGGCAGTGGGGCTAAATGCATCACTTGAAGAGTTATCTTCAAATTATCGCTGTACCTATTTAGGTATACCTACTTGGAATAAAAATGTATACGTATTTCGGTGAAGAAAAGATACACTTTTCCTACAGAAGTGTCCGAACTCCGATTTCACATATCTTCAGCGTGAGTCGACGGTGAAAATAGATGCATCCAGCTACGGTCTCCCCTACTATTAAAAGGCCCAGGATCCCTTCAGGTCTTTAGACCTTTTCAACGCCCTTCCGACCTGTTTCCGACCTGTTTTCCGACCGTCTAAAAAGTGTTTACAGGAATTAATTACTAAGTACGCATTGAACCAGGCTGTTAAATCTGCGACTTTTACATCAGGCTCATTGCTAGATGTATTTATCTCAAACCGTTGTTTTAGCCACTCGGGCACCCGTTTTTGTCATTTTAGCCCTCATCGCTTTGTTCGCTCTGTTCTATGTGTGCCTCGACCGCGTTTTAAGCCTAGTGTTATTATGTGTCGTTCTTTTAGACGGTTTGATCNATTCCTCATGCCCTAAAATACCAGACACCGTACCAACCCCTGGATACCAAATATGTTTTGTTGGACTGCACCCAATGGTCATCGAATGAAATTGGCTAGCTCGCAGTTATTGTCAACCAATCCAACTGAAATGATACATACACTGCTTCTCCAAATATTGTCTATTGTACGCGTAGACAAAACTCATCTACATATGTTAGGCAGTATTAAGGTTCCTCCCCACTGCGAAACGAATTGAAGTATGCTTTGAACTGCAGTGTCGTGAGTAAAATAGTATACGGAGCGTCGAGACATTTCCTTTGGCGCAGGTCACGATATTTGACCGTTCCAGTTCCGGTTATTGCGATTCTGGATGGAACGTCTATTAAATGGAGATGCACGGTGACAGTGATGAAAGATGCAATCACCGTCGGCAGAATTATCTGACATTGATGAGGCTATCCCTCAGAGAACCCCATGGCATGCATTGAACCCCATGGCCTCGACCGACCAAACTGATTTCCGTTGCGTAACGTCCGTTTAACGCTAACTGTGTGCTGGTGGAACCAATGAACTTGGTTGCCGGTTTGTAAACTCTGCGTAGTGACGTCACTCCTGCTGTATGACGTCACACTTATGGTAGACGCGTCATCATTCAGACACGGCATTGCAATTCAGCTGTATATCTCCCAGGGACCAACGGCAAACGAGCGACAGTGACGACCTTTTCCCAGGCGAGTGTCGCGGCGGTCGCGGCGGTCGCGGCGGTCGCGGTGGTCGCGGCGCGGCGGTGGTGGCAGCGGCGGTTGCTACAAATAAAAACCAACACTGCAGACGAGTAAACCATAAGGACCACAGTCACTTCAGACATCTTGGAAGGTCTGACAAATATTGCGTCATAGCAGACCGTTTGTTGCTGGTATGTACGTAGAAAGTCAAGTGAAAGAAACATTTTACTTTTGAAACGGGCTAAAACAATACGTTCCGATCAAAAAGCTATACAAATATCTTAATTAACTTCAGAGTATTTCTTGCTGAGTTTGACCTTGCGGAATGCATTTTGACATGTTGTCGTACCTATAATATATATTATATTATATATATATATTATATATATAATTAATATATATATATATATATATATTATATACCTATATCGGAGCAGAAATCTTTGAGAAGGGGAGTGGAGCGCACGACCTGCAAGGTGAATGATGACGCAACTGAGGCCCGGAGTAAGCGGCGGCGGTCGCACGGTACCGACCAGAATGCAAATGGCCTGCTTGCATTGTGGCGCGGCGTTTAGTGTGCATGCCAACTCTTCTCATTTCTCCCGGACAGGTTGGCATGCATAAATTGGCGAAATTGCCAGCATGGGATGTTGCGCCGGATCATAAGTGCTTTTCCTGCTACCCGATGGAGCCACATTGTTGATGGCTGTGGCCATACGGAATGCATACGTATGCAGCTCGCAGCATTTTTTTGCGGTGAATTTCAGCAATGCTCAACAATGTTCTTAACACGTGCAATGTAGAGGGGTATGCCACCAACGCTCACTGGAGGGAAGGGGATATTTTTTTGCCCCCCTGAGATCTCCAAAAGTATGAAAGCTAGAACGATACAACTTAGAGGGTAGGTAGGTGCTGTGATGATCTACATTTGTTCAAATTTATGTGACTTTTGGTCAATACATTGAAGGTTAAACGAGGTCATAAAGGTCAAATCTGGTCAAATATCACCATTGTGTACATTTGACCTCTGTGACGTCACAGGTCACCAAACAGGGTGTTCCGAGTTGTGTTCAGGATGCAAATTGACATTGGCTACCGAATGTTGTTTTTGAGTCATCCCAATCCGACTGTTGGTCCAGAGGATATGGCTTTTCCGACCTCGATTATTACCGTTACTTCAAATCAATCATATACATTACAAATTCACCGACCGACTTTCACTTATTTACGTCAAACGGTCCACTATTGTGTTGGCTTACATGTCGACAAAAACCACCGCCCTGCTTTGCTTCGTTTGCAAGATATTCACGATAAACGAAGTAAGGTGGTTGTGGGGGGGGGGCACAAAAGTGCCTCTCTCGCTCCAGTGCGCGATTTAAAGGATTGTAACATGTTAGAAAGGAATACCTTCATTACATAAATGTTGTTTAATTGTACATTGTAAATATGGATTTGACAGTCGGTCAAAATGAACGGGAATACCCATGTTATAAAGGCGATATATAACGATATAGAGTTTAATTATTTTATTGACTTATTGTATTACATGAATTTAACTATTAGCATGCGTGCAACGATAGTTGATCCTCGCACACATTTCGACACCCGCATTATGGAGTGGTCGTGAAAAGGTCGCGTGGCGTTTCCTGGAGCATGGCTAGTTTCTTAGCGTTTCTACTTCGCCAGTAAGTTGAGAGTAACATGTCCATCACGCTTTATAACATCAAAAGTTAACCATACTTCCTATCATAACATTGCGTAATGCCATCGTTTACTTGTGATGACGCACTATCAAGGGCGTCGCCTCATTCCCAAAGTTGGGGTACGGAGGCTTTCCGAAGTAGATACGCAATGCCTTTTCACCTTATGTTGAAATCTGAAAATGCTCAGGGGACGTGTCTTCACCTGGCTCCAGCGCCTATGCGCATAATAAACACTGTTACGTTTGCTTTCCCTTACGCTCAATAGATGTCTCTGCAGTTTGTCGACTGATTGGTAGGCTGTACCGCTGAACATGAGTGTTGACGGCGCAGCCTAATGCTTTCCCTTACGCTCAATAGATGTCTCTGCAGTTTGTCGACTGATTGGTAGGCTGTACCGCTAAGCATGAGTATTGACGGCGCAGCCTAACAACCGGAGATGGAGTGCGAGGGGGCAATATGATATCCGTAGTGGGCTGCTTTTGGGTTCTTCCAAAGTTAAGTGTTTTTTAGACCACCAGCCATGAACTGGCGTTTAATAATTATGAATGGACGAAGGATAAGGAATGATTTGATTGCATTCTGGTTCATATCATTTAGGGTGCAAAGTCATATGATTTGCATTGCAAGCAGATATAAATGTTATATTATCAAACACGCTTGATTGGATAAACAAAGCTTACGAGGGAGCAGTGGTCTTTTTGGGTCATCTTTGCACACACATAACTTTTATTTTGTTACATGACAAATTGAGACACCAAACGAGATGCATCAAAACATTAAAACTTCCATCTTTAAACACATATTACAAAAGGGCTATCTCAAAGCAATTGATCGAAGTTCACTTAACACCCTTCTTCTGACTTTGTATGTTCCCGTGGATGAATGTTAAAAGCAGCAATCAGCATTAGCGTTTTCGCTATTTTTGTGCATGAACACAAGCCAAGCGGTTTAGCATCCTCCTCTACATATCTTATCAGCCGTATCTTATCCTTTCCATCATGCGTCTTAGTGCCTGGCATACCCTTTGCTTAAACTATCCAACTTGCATCCTGTCAGGCAACGGCCCGGATTCGGGTCTATTTTTGGCCGACTTACCGGGCGGACTTAGACGCTGAATGCCACTGCCTCGTGCAGTGGTGGACGGTTCCGGCTACTCCGGCGGCAGGGAGCCACACGAGACAGTCGTGCAGTGAGACTGGGTTCTGTAGCAGCGCCCAGCCCTGCCGGCTTCTCGGCCAATCAGGTCTATCGCCTGCTGTATGCCTGTGCTGCTGTACACGCGGCCAGCAGACTTGTTGCGTGGCTCGTCCCGTTCGCCGTAAACTGGGCTGCTCCAGCAGCGGCGGCGGCGGTGGCCGGGCGTGACGTCACGGCCGCCATGTTGCGTTCTGGCGGCGGCGGCGGCGGTGGAGCTCGACTTGTTGAGCCGATCGATAGTCAGCACAGCTGGCTGTGCTGTCTGTCCCCCGCTGCTGGACATCTCTCGGTTTCGGCACCTGGCTGTCTGTCCGAGCCAGGCCCACCGGTCCCGGCGGCTCAGGCTGGTCCTTCACCGGCGGCCACCCGCCGTTGAGCCGCTGCCGGCCCTCCCGACGCCAGATTAGTCGCCCCAGATTGATGAATCCCGGGATGTTGCCATGGCAACGGTGTCACGTGACAGCCGGCGGCCGGGAGACGCCGGGAGCCGTCGGTGCGGATGCTGGTGCCGCGCCACGACCGGCACTTGTTGTACAGCGCCGCTCGCTGTCGTTGTTGGGTGCCACCCGCAGCCGCCCCGCCTCCACCGCCCCGGCACCGCCACCGCCCCGGCACCGCCACCGCCCCGGCACCGCCACCGCCCCGGCACCGCCACCGCTGACATGGCACTCATCGCTGAGGTGAGGGTTCCTGTCTGAGAGCTGCCCGAGGTTGTAGGGTCGTTGAACTGCGCGGCTGTTCGCCGAACTCTGGCAGGGAGCCGAGGACAGGGGAGATGGTGGCGCTCATCGCCTTTGTTGTCGCTGTCAGCGGACAAATTTGAGGCCATGTATACTGTGTAGTGTGTACGCAGTTTTGTATATGCTGTAAGGCATACATGACGATTTTTTCAATTTTTATGATAGCTTGTGTTCACTATTTTATATGCATGCTAAGTGGCCTATGTATAGTTTGCAATCCGTTTTCACATTGTGGCATTTTGCCCAGAAACGTTAGATTACTTATCAATAAAATCAATATAAATCAATATCAATACAATCGATACAAATAAATTAAATATGAATATGGAGGCATGATCTAAATGTAATCAACCTTCAGCGCTATGCGTATTAAATCACTCTTGATGACGCAATGCACATGTTATTCATGTGCAGTTTTACGTAATCTCATTAATTCATTCGATAAAATCACGTATGCTGATGCTGTTGAGAATCATATGATGAGTGGCAATAGACATGCTTTTGTTTATGTTCTGGAAACATTGTTAATGTAAATTACTACTTTATTAGAGGAAATATGGTAGACAACATTTTTGGCTAGTCAGCCTCTGCCATTGCTTTCAGAAAAATAGCATCGCTTTATTTTCTGTTCCATATGGTAAAGTTTAGAATAATCAACAATATGGATATATTTTGAACACTACATACATAATACACAAAAATGCAGAGTAACTAAAAGTATGCAAGCAATTTAATTACCGGTTCTTCTTGTTCTTACCTTCCATCTGCTTTATAAACAGAAGGGTGCAACATTTTCTTTTAGTTTTGTCTTATAATTGAAGGAAGCCAAGACAACATGACACCACTATTCCATGCTGGGATGAGTATCACGCAAGCTGTTGCACTGTTCTAAGTACTTGACATATACCCCTCAATGTTCAGTTACTATTCTCAAAAGGCATACTTCATTTACGAATTGTGACTAGGAGGAATGGTGATGGCAACTTGCTAACCAGTCAAGCAATGATTCCACAGAGTGACGCCCCATGGTGTAAGATAGTCAGTGCCAAGCTCCTTTCCAAACGCTGACCTTAGCTGTGGTCTCTCTATTACAGCGAATCGTATGGTCCCATGTGTAGTAAGTACAAGCGACGAACGGTGTCGTACTTTGGTGCCGTGTCGGTGTTGTAACGGTGGTGTGCCGTGTGTCGTAGCACGATCATACTACCATACCCTATCATACTACCATACCCTGCCCGAGAATACTACCATACCCTGGCCGAGATCATACTACTATACCCTGGCCGATCATACTACCATATCCTTGTCGATCATACTACCATATCCTGACCGATCATACTACCATACCCTGGCCGATCATACTACCATACCCTGGCCGATCATATTACCATACCCTGGCCGATCATACTACCATACCCTGGCCGAGATCATACTACCATACCCTGGCCGAGATCATGCTACCATACCCTGGCCGAGATCATACTACCATACCCTGGCCGAGATCATACTACCATACCCCGCCCGATCATACTACCATATCCCGCCCGATCATACTACCATACCCTGGCCGATCATACTACCATACCCTAGTCAATCATACTACCATACCCTGGCCGAGATCATGCTACCATACCCTGGTCGCCGTTCATGCGTGACCTTCACGCTCCAAAGGCAGAGACCCGCAACGCCCCAGATCGCTCGCTCTCCCTCTCTATCTCTCGATGTTGTCAGTATGTATCACTAGCCCTCCTGTGATCCGTGTTTATTCGTAGATTTCTAGTGGCTCCAGCCCGCTTCAGTGCCGCTCGTTCTTGGCCGCAGTGTTGCACCGTCGACTGCAGCGCGGCTGCAGTGTTGCACCGTCGACTGCCGCGCTGGCTGACTCACAGGTCACGCCGTTAACGGAAGACAGGCCGCGCCGTTAACGGAAGATGGCTCGCCGGTGACACGACTAACCAGTGCTGGTCATCGGGTTACTTAGGTGATCATTAATGGTCGTCAGGTCTCGCAGCTGGTCTCGCAGCTGGTCTCGCAGCTGGTCAGCGGTGGTCAGAGGGTTACATAGCAAATCATTAGTTGTAAGATGGTTTCTGAGGCAACTGTTGAAAGTCAGCATGTTACGCGGCTAACCGCTGATGTTCAGGAGTGACATAGTTTATCATTAGTGGCCCAGGAGTTAGAGTAACAATCTGGTCAGAGTAAGCAGTCCAAGCGTCCTGGATGAGATTACTGACTGTCTGATGGTCGGCTTGGCAAGGTGATGTTAATCTGTGGATGCTTCTGCGCATTTTACGGAATGAGTAAGGCATTAGACGAAAACTTTGCTGGATAAAACACTTCTGAGATGACTCGTAGATCACACAAACCAGCTGGCTGTGCCTACCAACAACTAGTGTGTCGACTACTCTATGCGTACTGAGCAAGAAATAAAAAACTGCTGCTGGCGAGACGATCACCCAAAGCAGCTAAAAGTCACCACAGGCGTTCAAGTCGAGAGGTTCGCTGCAGTAGTGAAAATGAGCGACTTGGATTGGTGCTACCAGCGCAGCGACTTCTGATGCTTCTACGTAAGTGCTTGGTTTATTGAGGAACTGGATAACAAAGTTTACATAAGTTTTCGGGTACGTTCTGGGAACTTTGTAGGGACTGCAAATAAAACTGTTTCCTCTTATATTGGAATTGGATTCGTTATTTGACAAAATCCTCCTCGGACGTTGAAGTTAATAAGGATTTGATGGATAAATAAACGAAACATACAGACATATCATGTAAACTACGTCCAACATTCCAACACTTTAAAGGCTTTGACTTAATTGAACACATTTTGTCAGTTTTGCACCAAGGCATTTATGTATTTATTTGAGTTATTTCTCAATTTGCTTCAATAACTATCTCAAATCAACTCTCAATTCCAACAACTTATTTACCCAGCTTATTTCACTGATAAAATAAGTTCAAGTCACCTCGGTGCTTGTCCATGTCCAGTCGACCTTTGTCCTTAACTTATTGATACGTATTACTATATCTTCTTCATCACGCCAGGTGGTCTCTGGAACACTGAGACACGCTTTTTTTTGCTTGCACCAGAATAGACTTAGACATACTCTTACACAACGGTCGTAGTCTTCATATCAGAGCATTCGTAAATTGGTCACTTTAATATATGTAAATGTGTTGTTCGTAATGCTCTTTCGAAACTGAAGGATAATGACTTTTCAAATAACTCATCCCAAATTAAGAAAGCATCAATCAACCGATAGTATTACTTTTAACTTGTCTGTTTCATCTGTAAAACCCAATACTGAATGCTATCTATACCGGTGGATCGTCGAATCCTCAATTCAATGTATTCCTGTTATCAGCCTACTATCCCCACCCATATATATTTCCCCGTCTGATCCCGATGGGGGGATTAAACAATTCTCCTGTCTTTAATCCGGCGCGGCGGCCGCGTGCCTGTGTTTAGAGCAAACAGTGGCTTGGGCCGTCGGGAAATACGCTGGGTCTGTCTGTCTCTCTTCAGCCGGGAGGAGTGTTTACCCGGGTTCGGCAGAGTGGCCGCTTCTGGGAATAGGACCGCACGCCGTCCGCCGTCCGCTGGCCGATGTCACCGCTCATCCCCAGCTGAGGACTCGTGTAATTGAAAAATATGGATCTGGACAGAGCGTGAATTAATGTGACAGTCCGAAGAGCATGTTTGGAAGCGTATGGGAAATGATAATTATATTAGGTTTGTATTTCAATCAATTGATATGAACTATTCTTTTTTCATTACATGTCACTTCTTGTTTGATCTATGTTTGATTATTGATGTTTGCAGTTTGATTCTAGCTCAGTTATGAAATGACAACTATTTATATTGAATATAAGAATCCTTATGACAAATGATTTGGCAGCAAATCAATACTTACTTTAAATGAACAGAAATTTCGGTTACGATGCCTTTTCAAAACATCCAGAAAGTACCACATATTTATGCTACCCTCAGAAAGCATATCAATGGATTAGATATGTTTTCCAAGTGGATAGGGTGAAGTCATTTTATGACTCCGTCTATGTCAGAATATAATGTAACGTTGTGATCATAAGACTTTTGAGTTATAAACGTCAGCTCGGCCTATCACTTGTGTTCAAACGATTCTACTCTCCAGGTAACCTGCCGCAGCTTTCCGTGCCAGCTGGCCATGGAATACATCACATTATCGTTAAGGTTTTGCTCACACTTTCATGTGTGCCACCCTTTATGCAATCTATTTGTAGGTTCACAGTGCAACAAGTTAAATGTCATCCATTTTGACCAGGCAATTTGAAACTGTCATTGCCAAATGCCATATACACAAGAATGAAATGTCCTTAGCCTCGGAAGAATATAATCCAAACCGTGTGCTGCCATCCAGTGAAATGATCGCGAACGAGGCGAGACCGAACTGTCTCAAAGCACGTAAGGTGTTCAGTGCGCCATTTTCGGGAGCAGAAGATTTAGGACGGGATCGTGCCGCTCTATCCGCTGCCGACGGAGCGAAGTTGGTTGCCAGACACTCCGCGATGCTCTGTGCTCGTAAACAAAGTTAATTTTCATCAAAATGGTTTGTTTTTCTCGGGTGGGATGGCGTCGATCTCACAAACGCTGCTATTTAGTCACGTCGTAGAACAGCTGTTATGGCAATTCGTTCAGACTTCCGATCTGTCTGAAGCTGGCTGGTGGTTTGATCTTGGATGCTTATTCAAGGAATGTAGTGTGCCTTGGTCTTATTCTTCATCATATCTATTTGCGGCATTTCAACCTGCTGTGATATATCTTAAGGCTAAGGTAAATTTAAGTTTACTTTAGCGTTGCAAAACAGTATTTCAACCCGTCCATCTGAGCCAATGTGTGTAGGTATATTTGAAATCCTGAAACTCTTGTAGTTGCAATGTAATTTAATTCATATCAAGCATGCCTTATTGCAATTATGATACACACAATTCAAATAAGTAGTACTGCATTGTGCTTTAAAATTTAAATTAACTTTAAGAAGAAGTTAATGTTGTGGAAAATGTTTTAGGCGCATAATTTGCAGTAAATATGTTATTCGGTATGTTATTAGTTCATCATATGCAATGGTTACTCAGAAGGTTGAAACATTATGTAAGTTACAAGTAAAACATAATCGGAAATGCCTTTGTCTTCTTTCAATAAAAGCCGTCTTTTACACAAACGATTTGTGGACAGCATTTTCATTTTTAGCCCGCCTTGACAAGAGCTTCAAAGCACTTTCGAAAACTAATTCTGCCGTCCCAATCGATTTGTTTGAAATGCAAATAGCTGGCCCCTTCTGTTTGGCTCCCCTCCTCTCCAGTTGTTTAAATTGGCATTGTTCACGAGCGTGGGCTGCTGCACCACTTAGTCCTGTATAAGGCATTAGAGCTGTCATAATAGCAGGGCGCATGTTGAACAGGGCGTACCAGTGTGCTTTCACGCAGTGGATTGAAACTACATTTACGCAGCTCATAAAAGCAGCGTGCTGCATTATTTAATATACTTTTTTCATTTGAAACGTGACTGTGCATAACATGTGCAGAACTTCAAATGAAACTCTCCTCGGAAAAAAGAGCGCTTTCATCTGAAGGGATCTCGTATAATCATTTACTGTTTTCTGATTGTTAAATGAAAAGCGATGAGTGAAACTGAGTTGTAATGGTTATTTAATATTTATTTCATTTTAAGATAGCTTGATTTATCCTTCATGACAGCATGTGATAGCAATGCACTATATTCGCAATATGCCAAATACCACACTAACTCAGGACATTTCAGCCTCGGTAATGGTCTTGCTTCTGTACCAGTGAATTGTCAATAGGTACCAATGAATTGTCAATAGTCAGACTTAGTCTTAATATAATTCAAGCAGCTAGATAGACATTGTATTGATACAAAATATGGTAACAAAGCCGTCATCTGCATTAGATACTAAATCATGAACTAGTTACAAAAGCATTCGTTTGTATGTCCAAAGTGGACTGTAAGACGAGCAAAATGTATAATGTTTTGTCCTTTGGTGTGTGTAATGAATACTTAAACCTTGAAATTTGTCTCTGAATTGATGCTTGTATGCTGTTGTATGCGTAAGCTGTGTGTAAGCAAGCTACTTCTATATAATGTTGGCACATCATAACGCTTCAACTTTTGTAGATTTAGTGGAACTAGTGCTCTGAATGTCACACAGTTTGGAAAAGCCGTTTGCTTGTGAAGGCTTGATGAAATCCACTTCAATTGTATGCGCTACTTTTTCCTGAGCATCTCAGCATCTGGACCTAATGTATCTGCCAAAATGATGTGTATGGTTATGGATCACTGCAAATAAATATCAACTTTGCATGGTCCATCTTCATCAAACTCTCATGGTGCAGGTCTTGACAATAATTAGGTCGATGATTCTTGTCGAGGACATGCCGGTACACTAGTCACAGTTAATACATTACAAGTCTCTGCAGGGTATTCACAATTGCTTTACTACCAATGACATCATGAATTTGGAAATGCTCTCGCCTAAATTCACCGCAGCCGGTACTACCCCCAAGTCAGTTTGTCTGGAATCGGTTATACGGAGTGCGCACAACGTGATGTGTGTCTATGAATAGACTTTAAAAATCTGGAACTGGGTTCACTAGGGAAATGGGAATGTACCTGAATGTGGTAATGACGAACCACTTATGCTGGTATGGTTCATCAAAGGCGGAACGAATTTCACATCACGGCAAACTGTTGACATCTGGTTCAGTTTATGGTTTTATGGAAAGCCAGCGAAAGCAAATTACATTTTGAATGTAAATAGTTGGAAAGGGCTGCACAAATTATTCTCAGCATGCAAACAGATAGCATATTCCGACTCTGATCTACGTCTCACAAGGGAGACTTATCTAATCTGACCTGCTGCATGTATTGCAGAGGTGAACCAAATGAACGCACCACAGTTAATCGGATTAGCATCGAAAATCATCCGGCTATGTGTGACATGCTGGGAGTGCGGCCCGGGACCCAAAGACCACAGGCACGTAATCAATTAATGTAGCTCATTCGCTTCGCCCGGCGGTGCTGTGCCCCCTGCCGGCCAATCGGAAGAGGATCCGGTATGGATGGGGAGGGAAAGGGTGGCGCGCAGTCGGCGCGGCTGCCGGCTGCCGATAGTGGCGCGGCTGCGGCGTCTGAGGCGCGCTGGTATGTTATTTACCCCCGCCGCGCCGGCACCCTATTGATTATGGACCACTGCTGCGGCTCGCTGAATCCGTTATAAGTGTTGCAATCAATCCTGGACGCGCGTGGCTCCATCAAATTTCGGATCGTCGGACGGTGCGGCTGTGCCTCCGCCAAGCGCGACATGGAGAACAAAATGGCCGACCGGCGGCCGGGGGCCTGCCTGGGGGCTGTTTGGGCGGCCGCGGTCGGCTGGGATCGGCCAAACCGCTCAGACGGAGCATTGAGCAAGGCTGGGGATTTCCGCCCGCTCGGCTGTATGCCGCTTGGTTTCAGGGTGACTTATAGAAGGGATGTGTTTTGATGGTTCTGTGAATGCCCTTTATTTTCCAGCTGGCTTAGGGTCATTTGTAACTGTCGTACTAGTTAATTAATGTTAGAGTCTCCTTACCAGTTTACTTGGCAATTTGCGTTAGAGGCTCTTTGCATCCAATACTGCAAACTGTACCTACATATATGGCTCAAAGTGACGATACATCTTTGCATGCATACCTGCATTATTTGGAAAATAAGCCACGTTGATGCATGAGACCATTACTTGTGTTCACCGACTTGCGTGTTAAAGCGTCGTCAGAGAAGTTAAAACAAAAAGTGCAAATATAATGCTTAATGAGAACACACCTAACCCGGACACAAATCGCAAGAGAACATATGCTACTGCATCATGCACCCCAATGCACTGATCAGGAGAAGGTATATGAAAGTGTGATCGGTCCTGGGAAGTGGACGGCCCCGCCTTTGATCGTGTCTGCCATTTTGATGCAGTAAAGTGGCGCTGTGTCGCTATTCATTCGGCCCACCCTCCTGTTGGAAACGGCTCCCGAGACGCGCCTCAGTTGAGAGGATGAACAAAGGCACGAGTGGGCGACGCCAGAAAGGTAAATGTATGTGGGCTAATGGAAAATCTTTCTGGTAGTGACAGTGGATGAATGAGAGGCTGGTTGGGCCACGTGTGAGCGAGGCAAGAAAGGTGTGTCGCAAGGAGAGAGAGAGAGTGAGAGCAGCGAATAGGAAGGGAGAGGAGGGAATGATAGGCCATGTTAAGGACTAAAACGTCGTTATGTTTGGCAACTCTCTGTGATGCTACTATGAGCTCACGTGAAATAGACTTCCAGTTTTATATTTCAATCCTCCCGCCTCAATGTGGAAAATGGACAAAGGTCTGTCTTTAATCAATTGGTTGTAGCAAAAATAGCATGCAAAATATTTGCACGCTTACTGTTCATAGCCGTAATTTTGCATAATATTGAAATTGATAAGGATGTATTTGTGAAGAATAAATACAAGACAAACACCTTTATGACACCGGACAAAGGTGTACCGTGTACAATAATTCATTTCCCATTTAGACGAAAAAACTATTGCGTAACAATCGATTACACCATTGACATTAGCTTACACATTTTACTTAGTTATGACATGGCCAAGAAAGACACGCCACTGCATCATACATGCCAGTAAGCCAAAATAGCTAGGCATAGCAAACGGCTGCTTTGTCATCCATTATATACGTCGGTGAATAAAATGCAGGGCCAATCCCATTGCTAGTCTGATAATTTCGTTGCACCTGATTATACAGCAAATAACGAGGTAATGAATGACTCGTCAGCAATAGCGTACATCGCAACAACAAAAAATATCACCTAAGATAAAATTGATCGTGAGCGTAATGCAGCTTCAAAAGATTACCGTAAGTCACCAATGTATGTCGAGCTCGTAAGGTAAGCGTGTCTGTGCTTACCGAGGCAGTCGTTGCCGGCAGCTGTCTGTCCTCAGCGTGGCAGTTGACAGGTTCTGGCCTGGTACCGTCCGTTCGGTCGCCCATTGATCCCCGGGCCGGTGCACCTGTTCGCAGCGCGTGACAGCTACCCGATGACCGCGCGTCACGCGAGCTCAGCACCGTCACCGCCGTTACCCGGCCCGTGACGGCCCGTGACGGCCCGTGACGGCCAAAACCGTCACGAGTGTCGGTCAGACTGCGGCGCGGGGCGGCGGCTGGGAAGGGGACTGGGGAAGTAACGTCACTGGGGAAGTGACGTCACTGGGGAAGTGACGGAGAGGTGACGATGGGTAGACACGGGCATGGTGATAGTCTAGTGACAGTCTAGTGACAGTCTAGTGACAGTCTAGTGACACGAGACTGGTGACATGAGGCTGGTCACACGAGGCTGGTGACATGAGGCTGGTGACACGAGGCTGGTGACACGAGGCTGGTGACATGAGGCTGGTAACATAAGGCTGGTGACACGAGACTGGTGACACGAGGCTGGTGACACGAGGCTGGTGACACGAGGCTGGTGACACGAGGCTGGTGACACGAGGCTGGTGATATGAGGCTGGTGACACGAGACTGGTGACATGAGGCTGGTGACACGAGGCTGGTGACACGAGGCTGGTGACACGAGGCTGGTGACACGAGGCTGGTGACACGAGGCTGGTGACATGAGACTGGTGACACGAGGCTGGTGATATGAGGCTGGTGACACGAGGCTGGTGACACGAGGCTGGTGACATGAGACTGGTCATAGAGAAAGAGCCACCGGTAATAGCGAGAGGCTAGCGAGTGATAGTCGCCGAGAGGCTAGTGAATAGCAGCGGCAGCAAGTGCAAATGGTGTAGGTTTCGTGGGTTTTTAAGACTTCAGTAAAAGAAGAAGTGATTGTTGACGCATCTTTTGTAGTAAAGACTTGCTTGGAAGCCCTAGGACTGTGATGAATTCATCAAGTACTCAACATGTGGTTGCAGAACTGCATAGCATTCAGTTGAAACTAACAATCTTTTTTTTCTTCTATATATTTCAATGCAAGCATTACTCTAGCTTTCGCCTAGACCATGCACATTGTCACAACCACATTACCATACTTCCACCCATTTCCCTTTTCCAGCAATCGCCAGGTATGTCAACGCTTATTCGCTCCTCTGGCTCTTGTTTTTCGCGCGACGTAAATGTGAATCGTCGCTCCAATGGTGGATTCCAGACGAGTGGCGGTATTATATGTGGCCTAATATGTGCTATGCGCGAGCTAATGAGTACCACACAATGCCCGGTTCGCCGAGCCGGTGCCGAGACCGCACACAAAAAACATGTTTACCTCGCCACTGAGTATCGATGGCAGCGGGCTATCACAGCAATGATTGCTTATTTAATTGTGCTTTTACGACCAGCGTTGCACATTCAGGGGCGTTGGAATCCGTGAACCGACCGTTATGGATGCTTGAGCATAGTATGGTTAATTCCCCTTGCACGCTTTGTGAATGTTAATTGTATTTCCATGAGTATCTAGATCATCAATCTGTTACTATATTTTGGTATGCTGTTGTCATGTGTTCTAAATGAAAACCAAGGATGATATAGGTGATGTTACGTTAGCACACCATGTGTCATGGTAACTAGCACTTTGTCCAATATAAATAGTCTTAGAATGAAAGTAATGAAAGGCCACATCATAATATGCACTTGATTAATCACAATTTTGTCACACTTCTAACATAAGTTGGCATACCTACATTCCTTTTATTATTGTTCTGCTTTTGATGTAAGCATTGGATTTATCCTATCCACGGACCATCGGATTAATTGAATTGCAACGATTATGGGGCACTTGAAACTTTGCTTTCGAATATTAGTATACATAAAAAGAACGAGAGCTGCTTGTGTTTGTTTTTGGCTCATCCAAGTTACTCTATTTTATATTAAATTTGATATAAAGTCTTAACTTAATGTCTGAGGTAGGAATGCAGAAGACAGAAGACGTGTGATGTATTGTGTCTCCTGCTTGTCGAATGCACCTTCTTCATTTGATCCCAATTATGAAAGTGCTTCAGCTCTTTGTAAAACATTCAAAGAAGTCAGCCAGTGTCTTCCTCTTTGTTCCCATGAGGAATTTGTCATCATGTTTTCAGGGATAGTCCCAACTCCCAACTCCGCCTATGTTTGTAAACAACAGCTGATCACCTATTTCTTCCGGCGTCCATTAAAAACAGCTCATGATAACTGACCTGAACAGTGCAGCACTTATTTTATTGCAACTGTTCGATTTCGCGACAAATATGAACGTAGAGAAGCAATTACAGTAAAGGAAACAATATTTATAAGTGAAAATATCGTGCAGCGTTTGGTTCAGCTGAAGAATCTTAGCAAGTTTGATAAAAAAGTGAATAATCGTCATTTTGCTCATCAATTTTAAATTGATGTAATTTGAAACACGGAACTCAACAAATCACGAGTTCCTCTGACTATATATGAGATGGAGGTGACTATTTGCCATATGGCTCATAATGATGAAATTAATCAAGATATAGAATGATCACTAACATGACAATGATTTTATCAACGAAGGCCTAAATAAAAAAATGTTATTACAAGATTTTCAAGATTAAAATGTATTTTATCTGGAAAATTTTATATTGACAATTGATCTTGAAAATGTTTCATAACGGAAGCTTGATTCTTTAAATTACTTCATTGTTGATATAAATAATAAACTTTGCCATGTTAGTGATTATTGCCATTTTGATTAGTTCCTCTGATCTTCCACAACAAAGTATTCGAGCAGGTCTGGTGGTTCATAAAAAATCGCATGTCCACACATATGACCAATGGCAATCAATCTCAATAAATAAATCAATCAATTAATCAATCTGTAGAGACGCTCTTTCGTAGAATCCCACTGAGATGCGAAGGAAGGTGCTGGTACCATTAAGTATTCATTTATAGACTCCCATTGTGAAAGAAGAGAATAGCACGCGAATAGCGTGATTTGTCTCTGGCAATCTAGCTAATGTAAACTCGATGCAACACCATACTTGTATGGGGATATCCATTCGAGAAAATGGTTGCACAGAATACTTACATGTCTACATTAGCACATTAGAACAATTGCCTATTTATCAAAGCATATCGTTTATCTTGGGGGAGATCATCTTAACTTTGCCCAAGGTCCATGATCACTGATCAGTTGACCAATGCGCCCAACTCAGCATTGCTAATCTGGTTTTACATCCAGAGACATGTACTGTGCCGCCATCACATGGGTATTCCGGTACAGTCTACCCGCCCAGGCGGCTGCGTTGTCGGCCGTCTCGCCTGCAGGGTAGCTACTATAGACGCCGTGTCGCCCGGGCTGGGCCCAGTCCGATAAGACTGTCGCCCTCGGAGCGGCAACCTCCGCACGGTCCTCTCTCCATGATCCATTCAGAAGCCCATTTTCTGGGACGGAGATGCCGCTGAAATGAGAAGAGTTTCCTCACGGGCAGCGTGAGCAGCGGCCACTATCAGAAAACGTCGCCGCCGACTGTCAGGGCGCTCAGTCAGCGGAATGACCGGCCGACGGGACGCCGCCGGACCGCCCTGCAGGCCATGAAATCCGGACGGCTGGCCTGGTGTGCTGCCGCAGACAGGCTGCTGCAGCCAGTCCGCGGCGGGGCCAGACAGCGGTGCCGCCAGCTTTGGTCAGGCTGTCGGGAGGAATGGATCGCAGTGCGTTTAAGGTGCGTGCGATGTGCAAGTCTGGTCGGCAGTGTCTTCGATAAAATTCGGACAACCAGAAAGAGAAGCTGATGAAGAGATATATCTGATTGTTTAAAGGTCATTGTCTGATGCATAAGTCCGAAAGTTCAGATACACAGTTGGCAGTTGAGTGTGCCGGGGTGACAGAGACATTGTATTGCTGAGACAAGTGATGATTTGCGATTACGTTTAATAGAGCATCTGTAAGAAATACTATTTATCGCTCAAACCAAGATATACTGGTAGTACATCAAACGTGATATATAACCAATAAATAAATTACTTTAGTTTCCGGTCTGAGCTTGATGTGACGTGGATTTATTTATTCGTTGGTTGGATGTGTGGGTGGACTCACTTCAGAAATTGAACTTCCTACGCCTACCAATTTGCTCTTGGCTTCTGGCTCTTGAACAAGAGGAGTCATCTGTTATCATAGAATGGCATGTAAAATATTCGAGTGCTTCCAATAATTATGCGCCAGCGCCTCCAATGAATTGTCCTCAAACATTGCGCTTTCATCGACCTTTCAATATTTTCCCTTTTTCACGGAATCCAATTTTAGCGATCCTTGTGGCGATGGAAATAAAATGTAAATTTGATGTATTGAGCAAACATCATGACATAATCCGTCCGCTATAGGGCAGGGCCTCGCTAAGGAATTTCACTGGGGGCAATTCGAGAAAAAAAATGCCAAGGCATATGGTTTAGCGCAGGAACGTAGCGATTTTTGCAGTGGTAGAATCATATTTCCGCTCCTCACAATGTTTTCACCGAGGGGGATAGGTCGGATCGTCCAGCAAAATCACATTTATCTAGCGTAAATTTGTTTTCTCGGGAGGGAACATTGGCACCGAGTGACATGGCACACCACCGAGCTTTAGCTCGTCCCTCCCTGTATCCTATACATAATCACTTATCATGCATACCTGTATGATGCAATTGTTAAGTGTGATAGATGACAAAAATAGCACCTAAGTGTTAACAGAAATATAATAGTATAAATACGTTTCCACGATGGGTTTATTTTGCGCGAATGTTTTTAAAACACTTTAAAATGTTTAAAAATGTTTAGGTAGTGCCGCTTTACGATGGACCTAATTTGGCGAAAAAAGATGTTTTAAACCCTCGCCCTACGTCCCAATACGGAGAGTGTTACATAGATTTAATGCGCAAATTAGCCCACCGTGAGACGGCTACCACTGAAACATTTTAAACATTTTAAATGTTTTAAAATATTCGCGCAAATAAGCCATCGTGAAAACGTACTAATAATACAATAACGAAGCTAAATAAAGACGCTCAATATATAACACGCCCATCAGTCGAAGGTCCCACAACTGTTATGTCGATTTTGAAATTCGATTGGGGAACCGAACAGAAACGAAGCAAAGGGATCCACTCGGCGCCACAGCTTTACCAGTACAATAAATTAGTCATATACATTAATACATTTCTGATTGAAGTTCTAAGCGGCTTTACCCAGATGATAATTTGCTTTTATAGCAAGTTCTTAACTGGCCTGTGGCAAAAGCTTATGTCGTGCAGGGGAAGCATCTACACTTGCCCTCACAAAAATGTATACCCAAATTGAAATTAGGTAGAATTCACTAAATACTGTTAGAAACTCGTCTAAATTCATGTAAATTGCCCACTTTGCTCAGCCAGAACACTGTGGCTGTGGTTCGACAATAAACCTCTTTGGAGGTAGAGGCAATTGTACGTGGACATGGTAAATCGACTGAGATGACCCTTAGTAAAAAAGTGAGACAAGTTATTGAGGAAAAATAGGGTGTCTCAGACCAGCTACCAATTGTTAATTGCGATCGTGTCTGGCAGAAATCCCGGCATCTCAGCTCAAAATTATTCGTTCGGATGTGCGATGAAGTGGCTATTCAATGTCGAATTAATGACTGTAGGGCCGAGGGAACCTTTTGGAAGGCGGAGGGCCACCACAAAGAGACAAAGAGCTAAGACTTTACTGAAGGAGAAATATTGCTTCGCCGATTATTCCCCCGTCTCGTCCGTGTGAGTTATTTCAACTGTGTTTTGGGTAGGGTCCTACAACCTACGGACATTTCCAGAACCTTATTTCCATGGATCACCGCGGCTGAAACCACAGGTATAATAATGTCAGAAACCTGATCTACGGCAAGAAGGGAGAATTCCAGAACTGCAATAAATGTTCTGTAGCTTGAAATCCCCAAAAAATATCAATCAATATACGAAACCATCGGGTTTGCCTAAATTGATAAATGGTTGAAAAATAATTATTTTGGTATTTCGTTAAGGTTTTCTTGGCGTATTGTAACTTTTGAAGAGCTTGCAATAATAATTTTTCCTGATATTAGGCGGTTTGTGGGCTTTGGCCTCGTGAACCCCTTGGATCTTAGCCATGGCAGAAGACTATAACCCGCGCCCCATGGGCCTCTGCATTTCTTCGCACCGACTGGGGGGTGGGGGGTGTTTGAACACCCCCCTCTAACTCGGCTCCTACGGCACTTACACCAAACCAAAAAGACACTGTTCGAACCCGTTATCACAAATCATTTCGACCTATTTCAGACTTTTTTCGCCTCAGACGTCAAAACTCAGGTCATAGAGGTCATCAAAGGTCAAATTTCCAATTTTAGGACATCGCTCCAGAAACCCCCAAATATCTCGGAAAATATGCTACTAGAAACAAAACGTTCAAATAAAAACATCGCTTAGCCATTTGATTTTGCAATGCATATATGTCGCTCAAAATTGACCTCAGGTCAATAGTTTAGGCTCTAGAGTCAATTCAAGATCCCAAATGCTAATTTTGTCAAAAAATATTTCGCAAATAACTTCTAACCTACAAAATAACGTGATACTGCCTTACGCCATCGTATTTGTCTTTCCAAGGCGCTTGAAATATGTCCAAATTTGAATCCCATGTTAGTCAACTTAAAAAATTACCTCAGATCAAGGTCCAAGTGTTGACCCCAAGTTGGTCATGTTGCATAATCGGAGATGTGGTCTTGACGACAACAACACATTGGTGAAAAGCTTCACTTTCTCTATCTTCATTATGTTAGAGTTTGACGAAAAAGGTGTTGTGACCTCGGATTTACTCAGATGATCCCGTAGGGTCCTCTGAGCAAAACCTGACTTGGATCATACATAAATATCCTATTATAACATTGTCTAGAATGAAATGGACTGAATGTCGTCGAAAAAGAAAGCATTAATATTTATCCATTGACTTATAATGGGGAGGTCACAAAATTGACCCGACTCAGGTCACCGATATCCCAAAATCCGAGATACATTTTGGTAGATGCTGATGACTTGATGTATTCCTAAAAAAGTTTTGATATCGATCCGTTAGAAACGTGGTCATGGCACCGACCGCAAACTGTTTTGTAGATGGGTCACTTCCTGACCCTGTGACCTGAACTAGACCCGATACGAAACTTGAATTTTCGCAAAAAATGTGGCAGAAAAGGCCAATAGTTAGTTATGCCAAAATTTGGCGACGTCTAACACACCGCCGTTTTTTTGTACTTTGAACAGAAGGGGGTGTTCAAAACACCCCCTCCGTGGGGCGCGGTTAAGGAGCTTGAAGCAATCTTTTGGGGGCAAAAACTTAACCATATGGAGGCGCAGAGGGCCACCCCAAACGTATGTAATCGCACCTGTGCTTCACGCAAACTTCGAAATGACGCGACCAAGGGGCGAGTATCCGTAATGAAGATCTCAAAAGCTACGCTAGGTAGCTGTAGAACGGCGTATTATTTGGTTTTTAAAGTTGAAAAGTTGCTTCAGTGACCGGTTTTTTATTTACTTAAAGACCGTACAAGGTATGTTACCTACCAATTTGTATCCCACTAGGGTGCAAAATTTGGTCACTGGGGAGGGCGCCAGCAGTCACCTGTGGGGAATTTTGCTCCCCCCATTAACATGCTCTCCGGCGGCTATGCAGTAGAATAAAAAAGCGTCCGGTGACTAAAGAATTTTGCCATATAAGGCTAATCGATGCATTGTACCTATATACAATTATTATGCCCGATCGTGGTCGAATTAATTTCAGTTGCCCTGCGTGGGCAAATCATTCCACTGGGGGGCAAATGCCTTCCACTGGGGGGGCAATGCCCCCCCATTAACTGTTATCCGACGGCCTGCTATACGGGATAAGTCAATGCGATATCGCTTGTAGTCTGAACCAACATATGAGGCTAAATTGTGTGATGTACGCGGAATTGTTTCGGCATGAACAATTACAAGTTGGTATACAGAGCGAGCATGATCCAAGCATGGCACGGCATGGACACTTTATAGTCGAACTTGTTGAACGTACCTATGTTTCAAATATAGGAACAAAACAATCCGGACAAACGCGTTTCGGCATAAAGTCTCGTCAGTATCGGTCAAATTCAGCACAGATTGTCGAAAGAGTTTATGTCGAGAACGCGTTTGTCGATTGTTTGTTCCTTATGTTTTGAAACTTGTCTGATCTGCAATACGTACCTATGTTTGAAAGACAAATATTTTCTGGCGAGTAGTAGTGCATTGATATGTTTTGGATATTCCCGCTAAAACCTGGACAGAATGGAGTTTTGCTTATTAAAAGATAGATATCAGGTTTTACCTGAGATGGTTGATAATGAGAAGAAAGTATGTAATTGCACATTTGTTATCATTATCAAAAAAGTAAACGTGCTTGTAAACACATCTTAGTTTGTTTTCTAACCAACAATAGGTACTTGATATTACGCTATTGGTGCTAACTCATTCTAAATCATCAGTGAACCAATCGCAGCTTTTACATTGTCAGTTCATATTACATGCAGTTTATTAAATTAATGTGTTATATATAACATAACTTTATTGTCTCTGAATAATACAACATCAGCACCCGACTCTAGCACCTCCTTGTCAGTTCAGTGTTAGCTGTGGAGGCTCTGTTGTAACACAGTGTTAGCGTCCCATCGCCGAGGCGCCATTTTACCACCAGCTCTGCCCGCTTTAATATCGATCGCAAACGGCCAACTTTGTCACCGGCTGTGAAGCTGCTGCTGCTCAGCGACAGTTCTCGATGATACGGGCTTATCGGCGCCCAGCAGCTCCCGCCAGTCGGTTCAGCGCTGTTCAAATGTTCAGTGAACTGAGTTCGGAACGAGTCAGTACCGCCTCCGCACGCCGCTGACGCAGGCCTACTTTCCAGATGAACCGGCCTATCCAGGTGAAGCCAGCTGACAGTGAAAGCAGAGGAGGTAAGACTGTCTGCAGTGCGCCACTGTATGTCTTAGCTACTTCTGCAATAGAGAAAAGCGATCTTGATTCCTTGCTTAGGCGATAAGTAATTGCATGTAGAAAGATAAAGTGCTGAATCAGGGATGATAAATGCTCTAATTACTGTCGGCTAACACAAGAATGGGAGCACATTCATGAAAATGTGCTGGCTACTAGACCGCAAAGCATATAGAATGTGTGTTTTGTATCCCCTGTAACTGCCATAAAATGAGACATAAATCTGACATCGCACCATAATTTCTGCCAATGATTTACGCCAGTAGCCATCATCTAGTCATCAGCATTTCGTTAAGTAAGTGCATTGGTAAAATGACTTTTAAGTTTTTGCCTGCCATTAAATATATATATATATATATATATATATATATATATATATATATATATATATATATATTATATATATTATATATATATATATATATATATATTATATATATATATATGGTGTGTGTGTGTGAACATAATAGTCCTCGGTGACGGTAGTAGTGGTGTGTGGGTTGTGTGTGTGTGTTGTGTGGTGTTGTGTGTGTGCTGTGTAACTAGAACTGCTTGTATAATGACCGAAAAATATGTCAACATCTCCCAGGAGTGGCTCCAAGACCATGACATGCTCAGTGGTCATCAGTCCTGGACTTAATGTGAGCGTGACCGAGGGGCAAGGATAGGTCGTTGGGAAAATTAGAAGGGGTCTGACCTCGATAGGAAATTATTTTGTTCATGTTATCACAGATATATATTCTTCCACCAATTATATTTGTCACGTGCCTTCTGCTTTTCCTACTGCCTTCCACTCTTCCTGTCTGTCCACTTTCCTCCACCTTCCTCTATGCTTTTATCTCTTTCCTTTGCTCCACTCTTCTCCTCCGTCTTCCCTTTCTCTACTTCTCCATTTCTCCTTTTCTGCCTTGCCTTTCTCCCTTTCCACCATTTCTTTCGCTCTTCACCCTTCCTTCTGATCTCTGTTTCTTCTACCCTCATCACTCTTTCTCTGATTTCCCTTCTACCATTTTTCCTTTAATTCCATCCCTTGTTTTTCATTATTCCATTTTGTCTGGCTTCGGCTTTCACAATTTGTCTTCCTTCCCTTTCCTCCTTCGTTCCCCAGTTTTTCTTGTTTCTCCCTCACAATATGTATAATTTTCCTTAGTCTATGCCCATGACCTGTCTGGCTCCTTTCCATCTGCGCTCTTTCCCTCTCCCTCTCCCCATTCTCCGCTGCTCTGCCGGCGTCGCGCAGCCCAGTGCGACTCCAGGGAGCGACGCCGGTCCGCACACTCACTAATGATGTAAGGCCTTCGACTGGACGGCTAATCGACATCCAAGCGATAGGCAATTGCCATGGGGATATACATATGCCTCGCGGTACTTGCATTATTTATACTCTCAGCCGGTGGCGCGCCGGCGGTGCGGTGCTCCGTCATACCGAACCAGCCCGCGTGGTGGGGGTCTCAGGTAGACAGCGCGCTCTCTGAGCTGCCAGCCGCGCGTCATTGTCACCACGCAGGGGGATGAGGGGAGGGCGGAGAGAGAGAGAGAGAGCAGGGAACACGAGTAGGGTGGGAGCGCGGCAGAGGGGAAGCAGCCACGCACGGCCGCTGTTCGGGCCCTGTTGGCTGCGTTCGCAAGATGTGTCGTGCCGGCTGCTGATTCGGCCTCTATCGATTACGGCGGGTCGCGCGCGCGGCGGGGCTCGCTGGCCAATCGGCGAGGCGGCCGGCTGGCGCGGCCCGGCCCCAGCCTGCCTGCCGGCCGGCCCGGCCCCTGCCGCCTGCCGCCTGTTGCCCCAGAGCCGTCTGGTCGCCTGTGGTAGACACGCTGCGTCCGCCGGGTGCGATCACAGTCAGCGCTGCGGAAGCCGACCCGCTGTGACGCCACTGTCTGCCTCGCTGCGACCTTAACTGCTGAGGAGACCCACTGGTAAGCAGAGGCTGCAGGCAGAGAAGCCTGCTGGTCGCCAGAGGTAGCCTTCTGGTCGCCAGAGGTAGCCTTCTGGTCGCCAGAGGCAGCATTCCGGCCGGTCTGAGGAGCTTGCAGGGTAGGGCGAGGTGCGTGGTGCGTGGTGCGAGGGCGAGTTGCGAGGTGCGTGGTACGTGAAGGTGGCCAGTAGTGCCGTTTGCAGTGTGGTTTTTGGAGGAGGTATAGAAGTTTCAGGTGGGGTGACAGGAATTCGTTAGGAGTGGCAGCTCTGGTAGGGGAGGCTGCAGCTGCACACTGCACAGTCTACTGTGACTGCTGCTTGGCAATGCAATCCAGTCGTATGTAATGCCTGTACATGCGCTCTTGTTTGCTCTGTTCTCTGTCTATTCAACTGGGTTGATTCATTTTTGTTGCTTTGGTCAATGACGCTCAAATTATTATAGAGATTTGTTATACCGAACGATGTCGATCCATAATATATTGTTTTTTTTTTATTACAGGAAGCATTATATGTCCTATCAAATTTACTTTGCACATTTTATCTTTATGTTGTTGATCAATGCCTCATTGCCTTTCTATTGGCCTGCTGGTCTACTGGCATTCAACTGTCACTTTGATAAGCAATGATACTCCGCTACGCCTTTGTCTTTGTCAAAGTGTTTCCCAATAAAATCATTGCTTTATTCTGTTTTATGTTTTGCTGCTTCGCTCATCAATTTAATGTGGTTATTAAGCATATTTGATGATTTTTCAAATGACGTCAGTCGTTGCAGATTAAAATAAAGGAATTAATATTTGCATCAATAGGCAAGTTTCTTAGGAAATGTGACAATATATAATGCGAGATATAGATTTGAGAAAACATACCTGTTTATATAAACAAAGTATTTAAATATCTTGCCTTGCCAGGTACAAAACGTGGTCTTTCCCAATTGTTTTTTATGTAGTTTTGCTTTCAGCTTTTACCATATATTATTTTTATAAATGCTTGTCGCAGCTTTTTCCCAAAAACAAGTTTTCGCTCAAATGCTTCACTCTCATGCAACAACCCAGTGATATTAACGAAATAGTAGGGAGCTCATTTAATGTGTCCTCTTTCGCATTCAATTTGACAAGCATACCATGCAATTTGAAATGGAAAGATGCATTTTGCACGCCATTAGACATGCAACAATTTACCGTGAAACTTGTACAGTCATATGACCTTTAAAAAGCAGCCTGTTTACGTGTTGGGGACATTTTGCTCAAACATCTCCAGTCGCTGTATTTAAGCGTGTTAAGACTTTTACAAATCGTTCATGTACGGAAACCTTATCAGCCTTCAATGCTGGTAAATCAATACAACACAAGCCGTATACAATCAATACATTGCACAGCCTTATACAATCAATACAACACACAGCCGTAATTACAACACACAGCCGTATACAATCGCACAACACACAGCCGTATAACTATACAATCAATACAACTCACAGCCGTATACAATTGTACAACACACAACCGTATACAATCGCATAACACACAGCCGTATACAATGAATACAACATACAGTCGTATACAATCAATACAACTCACAGCCGTATACAATCGTACAACACCCAACTGTATACAATCAATACAACACACAGCCGTATACAATCAATACAACACACAGCCATATACAATCAATACAACTCACAGCCGTATACAATCGCACAGCACACAGCTGTATACAATCGCACAACATACAGTTGGATGTTGTGTGTGTGTGTGTGTGTGTGTGTGTGTGTGTGTGTGTGTGTGTGTGTGTGTGTGTGTGTGTGTGTGGTTGTGTTGTGTGTGTTGTGTGTGTGTGGTAGGTGTGTGTGTGTGTGTGTGTATGTGTGTGTGTATGTTTATCGGGTTACCTTGCTCGTTGCCATCGAATAGCGATATAATGAGGCTCATTACTGCCATTGTTGTGGATGTTTATGACATTCAGGCAATAGCTGCACTGTGAGGGCACATAACACACTATTTAGAGTTTATATATTGCACTGTGCTCCACCTTTAGTCCATCATCTCTATATTACCTCTCATTTTTCAAGACTCAACGCTGTTTTTTAACCTCGGTAACTTTTGATTGCACAAATACTAGGACTGCATTACAAATAGAGCTAGAGATACGCCTCATGGGCCCTTATTACTTTTGGATTTATCTCGCAAGCTCATCAGACTTTGATCCACTCAGCCTGGCTATAAGGAGGATTCGACCATGCTTGTCGTTTGATATTTGCCCCTTATCTTGGTGAGCTGAGGAAGATTGTAGATTCGCACACAGGCACAATACCGTCGAAAGATCAACATAATGCCTTACCGCCGACAGCCTAAAGCCGATCAACGGAGTTTTCACCAACAGGTAGCCTGGGTAGTGACTCATGCAATGCGTTCCTTTTCACAAACAGCTTGAGTTTCATATTGTTTTGACATTTTCACTTGCTTTCATGGGTGTCGTTTGTTATAGGCCTGGTAGGGCCAAATCCCTACCAATAATTTCGCATTTTAACATTCGGCCTATGGCGTTGTATAGTAATAATGACTTTAAAATATATTAAGTTAGCATTGGAGCCCTATCAATCATTTTCAGAAGACATCGCCCCTGCTTGCCTTTAAGCGTTTACCTCTGTACTAAGTCTTCATAATGTGAGAAGATTCCATGGCATATTTCAAAACTTATGTTAATACAATATAATGATTGTTTTTTACCAATGTAGTTTCTTGGTAATAAATTTAAAACTGTTTTTTGACATTGTGCAATCTACTGAGCAGTCAGAGATATAATACGCACTTTTCAACTCGACAACAAAATATGTGTTCATTTTAAAATTTGTCAGGGGGACATTCAAAACGTCCCATGAAAGTCATAAAGGTTGTATTGTATTGGCCAATACTCATAAAGACCTGAGTTAAAAAGCCCCCAGGATTCATACTGATCAGTGGTTCAAAACGCCAATAGACTAGTTGCAGGCTACCTAACCCCCTGTTTTTATGTAATTGATTGAACGCAATTTAATTTAAACTATTTTAAAGATTGTCAATTAATATAAATTCCCCTGAATTATCAGGATTTTAAATAATTAAGTATATTTACGTAATCTACAATTCTGCTCCTGATTTGGTCGTGACGCCCTTTAGCCAATATTCAAGCGCAGAATGATACCTGAGTTAGTTTTTAGCCGGTTGAACATTGAATTTGAAAATAGAGGTTCAAGCAAAGATTCAGCATCCACGTGTAATTCGGTGGAAATCGAAAGCACGCTGAACCTGCTTATTCAGAGCAGATATCGCTTTTGCCAATCATGCAACTTTACTGAAACAACACAAAACTAAAATTGTGGAATTCTACCTTGTGACCCAATCAATAATTCTTAACGGCAGCTCAAAGGCATTTTAAACGGCATTGCTACAGCCAAACGGGATCCTAAGGATGTCTAGATCCTTTCCATACATAGCTCTGAACCCGGCCAGACGCTATTGAGTCAAGACAGCATTGAGGCACGGTCGCATTTTGCTAGTAGTTTCTGGGCAGTGTTTCAGTGAGGGCAGCATCTGGATTTGAACCCACTTAACAGCTTTCCTGTGGAGCGTAACGATTAAAACAAGTAAATGAGGTTGTTTAACCCTATTTAGTGGAGGCTCCCGGCTACCCCTATTAGTGCAGGGGCATATTCGCCCCCCCCGGAGATCTTCGAGTATCTAGACCGTCCGAATTTTCAAAAATCAAACGGTGGTCGGATTTCAACCTTTAAGTGATCTAATTTCTAAAAAAAAAAACGAATGTTAAAAATCTGAATGGGGGCAACGGGGGGCTAAAAAGTAAAAAAATTAAGAGGTATTTTGTTTATCCCAACACATGCTGCCATGTTTGATCAACCGTTTAAATTCAATCAACAGTTTTTCGATAGATATTGAGTAGAAAATTGGTATGTGATTTGACGATTAAATAAAAATTCAAAAATCATTAGGCGTGTGCCAGTTTCATTAAATGGGGGGCGAAGTAAAAACGTTAATTCACAACATTTTTTGTGGCTTTTTTCTGCAATAGATGCAATAGTTCGTTTATTTGTACAATCATTAACAAAATAGTTAAAAAGCATATTTTTTGTACCGAATAGGTGGTGCCAGGTTAACGAAAAAGGAGGCCAAATATACAAAGATATGATCGCAGTTCATGCTTCTACCAACGGAATATAAATCAGTTTACTGGTCATAGATTAGTTCCATTTTGAATGCTGGCAAATCACATAGGCGTTCCAGGAAATCCCATTTGGGGAGGTGCAAAAGACCTTTTATAGGAATAAATCCCGCTAGATAATAATTACTTAACTAGTCAGCAATTACTAGTTTGCTTGCAATTTCAATTCACTTAAGTGCTCCGCTTGTTTACCCTACCTTGGGCTCCCTATTCTCTTTTCAAATGTTCCAAACAGGACCCCCTGGTGTTTTTTTCATTCGAAATCTGCAGTATTGTATGTCTTGTACGCCCATGCCATCCAAAGTTCCTTCCTTTGCACATAATATATGACCCCCTTTTTTTCGATTCCTGAGCGTGCTCTGCAATACAAATGTATTTATATTTTCCTCTCCGGCCTCAAATGTCCCCAGTTCATTTCTCAACTATCTGTTTATGTCACCGTAATCGCTGGTATAATCGTTATACTATGCAAGTTTATCCACCCTTTTTCTGACTGGACACGCCCTTCGAAACTCAAGAGTAATAAATTGAATGCCAAATAATTGGAAGGAAGAAACTATCTCCAGCAATCTTCATAGCTATAAACGCAAAAATATTGCTTATTGACTGTCAGCTAGGCGTTCATACTTTTTGGAAACCCCCTTTTCAAGTACTGAATACGCCTCTGCCGTTAAATATCAATATATCATGACAATCAATCTAATTTGAACTTTAATTTGAATTACCGTAAAGCTATGCAACTTCTTCATACTTGAGGCCAGTCTAGGAAGATCCGGAAGACCCGCGCTTCCCGTTTATCGCAATTGTCGCCGAAAAATCCTCCCAAAACTGGCCCTGGACCGCCTCTGTCAAGTAAGAAAACTCCAAAACTTTGACTCTAAGATGTGAAATCTATTTGTAGGAAAGTCCGAAAGTTTCATAAGCCTAACTCGCAGCCCGTCGGAGATAATCTAAGAAAAAAATGAGGGTGGGCAATATTTGCCCACCCTGCCATCTAATTAGGGTTAAGAAGATATCTTCCAACCAGCGAAGCCAACTATAAGACAGCCGTGGAACTGCAGCGCGGACCCTCGCCTCGCCGGCAAGGTAGCCGTAAGCAGCTTGGTTAAAGTTGAAGGTGGGCGGGCAGAGCTGTGCCTCAAGTAGAACGGAGCCTAATCTCGTGAACATGTGCTCTAGAGATATTAAGATGACGCCTTTATATTGTGAACATAAATTCTCCATGAATTTCTGAAGTGGTTTGGTGTGATATGGAAACGTTAATCCATTTATAAGTTTGCAACGGGATATTTTGGAAATAACTGCTTTTCCATCGGGATGCGCATATTATTGCTAATGACGTCCCCAACATCACCAGTGCTTTTAAATAAATAAATAAACTGTACATGCAGATATCCTTCTCTGAATATATTGGTCTGTATGCAAAATGATGTGTATCACGTTGATCAGCACATTTTTCTTATTATTTTACACACATTTACCAAACAACCTGCAACTTGTCCATTAGACCAAAAATGTCCAGACAGAGAGAATGAACTAGTTGCAGGTTGTTTGGTGAATATTTGCAAAATAATGCGAAAAATGTGCTGTTTAACGTGATACGCATAATTTTGCATACAAATCAATATTTCGCGAGATATTTGTAAGTAAAAGTGTATTATTTATAAAGTACTTGATGTGCTGACGTCATTTAGCAATAATATTGCGCCTGTCTATGCAAAAGCATGTTGTTCCCGATATTTCCCGTGGCAAATACAAATGGTTAAGCGCTTTCCTCTGATTTACTGTTCACACCAAACTGACCAGAAATTCATGGAGATTTATACTGTTTATATTCAAAACACAAATATGCATCTTAATATCATTTACAGTACCTGTTTGAGATAGGCTCCATTACGGCTGAGGCACAGCTCTGCCCTCCACCTCATACTCACGAAGATGCTTATGGCCCATGCGGTGGGATTGATCGCACTTGCAGCTCCCACGGCATGTTCTATAGCTGCTACCTGGTCTGGATTTTCTTCCTAAACACCTATAACTTGCTTAGCTTACCTCACAGGAAGTTTTTAGCGGGCTCCGATCCGGATGCTGGCCTCACTGGAACACTGC
The DNA here is from genome assembly GCA_014673585.1 of Semibalanus balanoides. Taxonomy (NCBI): domain Eukaryota; kingdom Metazoa; phylum Arthropoda; class Thecostraca; order Balanomorpha; family Balanidae; genus Semibalanus; species Semibalanus balanoides. The sequence goes on along the minus strand of VOPJ01005274.1, from coordinate 194,648 downwards.
CCAGAAACCACTTTGCAAAATGCAACTGTGCCCTCAATGTTGTTTTGAAATAGCTTCTGTCGGGTCCAGAGCTTGTATTGAAATATATTTAGATTATCCTTAGGGTCCGTCTGGGTGTAGCTATCCGTTAAAATGCCTTTGAACTGCGTTTAAGATAATTGATTTGGTCACAGGGTAGAATTCCACAAATTTAGTTATGTGTTTGCTTCTGTTAAGTGGCGTGATTACAAATTAAATTGCTTCTGTTTAAATCCGCCATATCACGTGCTTTGATTTTCGTGCAATAAATATCATGTTTATTTGTCCGAAGAACCTCTATATCAAAAATAAATGTGCTAACCGAACTGCTCAAGCTACCTCAGGTAAACGTCGATCGCCTGAACTATTGCTAAATTGCGTCGTGACCAATCAGAGAGCTGAATTGTAAATTACGTAAATATACTAAACTATTTAAAATCATGATAATTCAGGGGAATTTAAATTAAATTGACTATCTATAAAATATTTTAAATTAATTTGCGTTCAATCAAATACATAAAAACAGGGGGTTAGGTAACCTGCAACTAGTCCATTGGCCAAAGGTTGAAAGGGTCGGCGCCTCAGCCATGGCCGGCTAAGAAGGAGTGGGAAGGAGAGCCAGATCGTCGAGTCAGCGCTCCGCGCGTGGCAGTACCAGGTCACGACCGTCTTATTTTTTGTTCATTACCATTGACAGCTTTCGTCTGCAGTACAGTGCGAGTGAACGTGAATCTGTTTTGCAAGAGGCATGGTTGCCGAGATGTGCTAAAATAATCGGCAATGGGTGTAAAAGTCGTACAGTGAATTGCTGGTATCTTCGCCGCTGCGACCGGCTTTACTAATGTGCTGATAGTATGGGACAACCCGCAGCGAATAGCAATACAAGGAAGAAGACCGGAGTGACGTCTGGTCAGCGAAAAGTGACTGAAGCTCTTCAAAGGTTCGATAATTATTCGGTTTCAGTGTCGGCTACAAAGCGAGGTAGACGTGACCTTGAGGGGTCACTGTCGCCGGCCGGGGTTGGAGCCACGGCAGGGTCGGCTGGCGCGGAGCCAGGTCCCGCGGCGCCCTGACCAGCTGCTGACCCGGGCCAGGGTCACGCGGCAGGGTCGGCTGGCGCGGAGCCAGGTCCCGTGGCTCCCTGACCAGCTGCTGACCCGGGCCAGGGTCACGCGGCAGGGTCGGCTGGCGCGAAGCCAGGTCCCATGGCGCCCTGACCAGCTGTTGACCCGGGTCAGGGTCACGCGGCAGTCGGCGGACATTAACAATGCGGCGAACACGGGGAGCTGCAGCAGCTGCTCCGCCGCGTGACCCGTCAGGAGCTGGATTTTTGTGCTCAATTGTACAATTTGTTTGTCTTATTGACAACCAGTCCGACGGGTAATTGGCAACCAGTCCGACAACCAGTCCGCCGGCAGGAAGTCACCCGGGGAGGCAGCGCGAGGACTTAATACAGGTCACAGCGATCACTTCCAAAGCCAGTGCACCTACTCATAAGCTCTGCAGTCTGCACCCTCTGTCTTGTGGCCGCCGTCTATTGGTCATGCTGGTATTCTTTTCCACTCCTTAGCCAACCACGGCTTGGGCGCTAGGCCTTTCAACCTCTGGCCAATTCGATATCTTTTCCTTTCAAGCTCTGTACTTTTCAACCTCTGGCCAATACAAGCTCTGGCTCTTTGAAGCTCAGTCATTACAACCTCTGGCCAATACAAGCTAGGGACTTTTCAACCTCTGGCCAATATAGGCTCTGGCCTGTATGAATCCTCTCTGTCTGGGCATTTTTGGTCCAATTGGCCTTTTCAACCTCTGGCCAATATGAATCCTGTGGCCTTTTAAGCTCAGGAGCTTGATTAATATTGGCCAATGGCATACTGGGTGTTTATTCGGTTCTTGAGACCATTTCCTGTGAACCATGATGAGTGATAACCACTTGATTCAAATCCCATTTAGGGTACCAACAAATGCTGAAATGTATCACACCATAGTGTGTTACTGGCCAATACGTTTTCTTCCATTGCGTAGTGGCTGTTCAGTCAGTGCTATCCTTATCCAACGGTATGGTGGATTATGAGAGATTTTGCATGAACATCATGAATGGACAAATTTAGGTAAGGACTTGATGTTTGCTTACGTGAGAGTCGCGTTGAACGCACGCACAAGTCTTCCTTGTTGGTAAATAACTTGGCTACAGGTGTGGTTGGAAAGAAGACTCCTCGCCCCCTCCCCGGCCCCCTCTCGCGGTTAAATGGCTTAAGGCTAAATCGGAGAAGAAAAAAAGACGACTGCGGTGCAACTTAAAGGGAATTGTTCACCTTTTACGTGCTGTTTTGAACTGAGACATATTATATGTTTAATTTATGTTTGATTTATGTGTTTTGCAAAGATGAAATAATGCAGCTTTATTTGTCGCTGTGCTCCAATGGATGTTTCCAGCATCACTGTTCGCTTTATGCAGGGTAAAGCGATAAGACTTTAACTTCCCTATCAAACTTTAAACAAAAATGAAATAACGCATGAAGTCAATGCCTGCTACCCTCCGATAATGAACTCTCTCGGCCATGGCTTTAAACTCTCCTCCGAATATTCCGGCGTGAATATTACTGGCGTTGATCTGACTTTGAGCGCCAGAAGGCGTAAAGTGTTTGATGGATGGTGCCAGTGAAGCATGCACTCTCTCATCCATAACGCTGAGACATTGAACGTCCGATCGCCGGAAGCGTCACTGCTGGCGACAGCGGCGGGGGTCTGGCCGGGTGATTGCGCTCCAGAGAGGTGGCAGTCGTCCGCACGTGGCCCGGGCGGAGCCTTCTCTGAGGACCAGGAGGTGTCCTCGGCGCCGCTGCTAATGACAGCAAGGGGTCGTGAACTGCGAAATCTCTCATAACTGGTCTGACGGCGTATGGCAGAGGTATTATGGCCATAGAAGGGTCACCGAACGAGGAATGTGTCCAGGACAGTGAGAAATGTTCGGGAATCAGGCAGACAGCCAAACTTACCCATCCAAATGTTTGCGTCGAACTGAAGTAGGCTGTGATCACTCAAGTCATAAAATAAAATCGTCTTTCCAATTCGGCTAGAAGCGTCTTCCCCATAAAACAGTGGATGGATTATGCCCTCTTTGTAGCATCCTTGCGTATTATACTGATACCCTCGTATAGCCACTGCAGAGTATCAGTATAGCGCGTCGCATGCGAGGAGCTGCCCTCTGGGGGAAGTGGTCGAAGGTGGACGACCGGCCTATGCATGAACGATACGGCCGACAACCGAGCGGGCCGGCTCCTTGGGGCCGTCTCGGCCCCATTATTCTGCGTCTCCTAACGAGCCGAGGCGCCAGGAGGAGCCACCGACGGGAAATGATTAACACGCCACGCTGACTTGCAAATGACCTGCGCTTCCCGCACCCTAACGATCCAGATCAAAGGAGGCGGCGCGCCCGCCTGGTGGCCCGGCCGGACCGCAGCTGAGCGAGTTGTGGTGGCCGAGGGCGTGTGTGACCTTACTCCAGACTGAGTCTCCCCGAGGGACCGAAGTGCCCACTGTCAGTCATCCTGGTCCATCGCAGTGGCAGCTCTGAAAACGATTGGCCGACAAATTAGGCTCGACGGAGTGCCTTCCGCCGCTCCGATTGCGCTCGTCCATCGACTCCATAGGCTTGCAATTTCCGTAAAGAACTGTCCGTCCCACATGCCCTGGGTGCGGAGAACAGCGACCAATTCTCCATAATGGCGCCGATATATTGTCGGCGAGACGGTGGGTAGCGAGCGGGGCCGGTCGGGGTTCACCGCCACGACCACCGCCACGACGACCACCGACCACCGACCCACCGCCAACCGGCACCGGCCACGATGTCCCGGCACACCGGCCACCGGCCACCAGTGCTAGGCGACGGCCACGGCCACCGACCACCGACCACCGACCACACCACCGACCGCCACCGCCCACCCAGCGCCCACCGCACCACACCACGGCCACCGAACCACCCCCACCGACCACCGACCACCGACCACCGACCACCGACCACCGACCACCGACCACCGACCACCGACCACAGGTAGACCCCCCCGTATCTCTCCGCCCGCGCTGCAGGCCGCCCCGTCCCTGTCACTCACTGCCGCTGGTCGCCCCAAGTCACCGTCAGGTCACCCCTGGTCGCCTCTGGTGGCCCATGGTCGCCCTCAGGTCGCCCCTAGTCNCCCTCCTGCTGCCGACTGAGAGCTACTCAGGCCGACCTTCCCCCTCAGGCCGTCAGAGGGCCCCTTCAGGCACCCTCATGCCGACTGAGGACCCCTCAGGCCGACCAAGGGCCACCTTAAGCTGATCGAGGGCTCACTCAGGCGGCCAGAGGGCCCCTCAGGCTACTAGAGAGCCCCTCATGCCGAGATAGGACCCCTCAGGCCTACATAGACCCCCCTCCGGCCGACTGAGGTCCCCCCTCAGGCCGACAGAGGGCCCCGTCGGGTCGATCATCAAAACGGCGAAATAATTATTGTCGAAAATATTATTGTCATTTAATTGTTATAATTTCATTTGATTGTCATTTACTTTTGAATTTTTACTTATATTTATACGAATATATGATGAGTGTGAGCAATTACAGGCACTTCAAATCTCGACACGGGTCATGTATGTACCAACAACAACAATCTAACATCTAGCGAAAAAGTTTAACCCATGATCCAGTATGAGCATGCATAGAATCCTTGTGCATGTTAAGCAAGATGTAGCCATTCCTCTGGCGCTATCCCACCCAGCACAAATCCGCCTCATCTAACACAGACTGACGCCGCGGTCAAATCGTAGTGGAACCAGCGGTCCCTGCCCGACGCTGTCAGTCGAAGTCGTGGCACAGAGATGGGTGGCGCCGGGACGTAGTGGCTGGCCCTGCACTCATCAGTCGATAGTGTTGTCGCTGCCAAGTCACCGAGCACAGCGGCTAGGATCGTCCTCTCACGACAAAAACATCGGAACAGAGGCGCCTGCCCCGCAGGCAGAGTCCCGGGCTCTCCCTCATCCAGGTCTATGATGGCCTCTGCAGCTCCCCGGTGTCGTCTCCAGCGGTCCGCGCTCGGCTTTTACGTCCAGTTTGCGCATCCAGCACCCAGCATCTATTCGGCGGCCGACCCGGCGGTGGTCGGCAGGGGCCGGTAGGCAGTGTCCGCGGCGGCAGCCGCCCGACTGCCTCTCTCCGCCTGGCTGGCGAGGACAGACAGGACGTACGAAGACGAGGATCCGCCAGGAGCGGCGGCACCGAGGGGCGGACGGCGAGACAGGAGGGGCCAGCTGGTGTGGTGCAGCCAGGCGCCGTGGCGGGCGAGTGGTGATGATGGTGGTGGTGAATGAAGGTCGCTCCGGCGGTCCGCCTCCTCGAAGTCCGACAGAGTGTGTAGAACGGTTTTGTAAACATTTCACCCCGGTGGCCACAAACGCTCGCCAGTACTCGTTCAGCGACAGTACTTTGGGATGCCCACCTTCGCTCTGATCTTCTTGGACTCCTCGCCCAGGAAGCAATAGCGGTTTAGGTGCAGTATCAGCGTCCTCGGCAGCTGGCTTATTTCGGTGGTGACGCGACACTCGGTGTGACGGCAGTGCTGGCAGACACTGCAGTCATTTACTTGATTGTTGATTGAAATTTATTATCATTTACTTGTTATAATTTCATGGCCGGTCAGCGACCTGACAGCAGTGCCCTCTGACCGGTCAGAAACCCGAGAGCAGTGCCCTCTGACCGGTCAGAGACCCGAGAGCGGTGCCTTCTGACCGGTCAGAGACCGAGCCCTCTGACCGGTCAGAGACCCGAGAGCAGTGCTTCTGACCGTCAGAGACAACGAGAGCAGTGGCCCTCTACCGGTCAGTCAGACCCGAGAAGCGGTGCCTCTGACCGGTCAGAGACCGCGAGAGCAGTGCCCTCTGACCGTCAGAGACCCGAGAGCAGTACCCTCTGACCGGTCGAGACCCGAGAGCGGTGCCCTCTGACCGGGTCAGAAAGACCCGAGAAGCGGTGCCCCTGACCGGCAAGACACCGAGAGCGGTGCTTCTGACCGGTCAGAGACCCGAGAGCGGTTTGCCTTCTGACCGTCAGAGAACCGAGAGGGGGTTGCCCTTGACCGGTCAGAAGACCGAGAGCGGTGCCCTCTGACCGGTCAGAGACCCGAGAGCGGTACCCTCTGACCGGTCAGAGACCCGAGAGCAGTGCCCTCTGACCGGTCAGAGACCTGACAGCAGTGCCCTCTGACCGGTCAGAGACCCGAGGCCGTACCATCTACCGGTCAGAGACCCCGAGAGCAGTGCCCTCTGACCGTCAGAGACCCGAGAGCGGTGCCCTCTGACCGGTCAGAGACCCGAGAGCGGTGCCCCTTGACCGGTCAGAGACCTGAACAGCAGTGCCCTCTAGACCGGTCGAGACTCCCGAGAGCGGTTGCCCTCTGACCGGTCAAGACGCCGAGAGCGGTACCCTCTGACCGTCAGAACCCGAAGAGCAGTGCCTCTGACCGGTCAGAGCACTGACAGCAGTGCCCTCTGACCCGGTCAGAGACCCGAGAGCGGTGCCCTCTGACCGGTCAGAGACCCGAGAGCGGTGCCCTCTGACCGGTCAGAGACCCGAGAGCAGTGGCCCCTCTGGTCTGCCCATGGGGGCTCCCAGCCTTCTAAGGGGCCCATCTAATCTGGCAAGGGTTGCTGCTTTGTCACCTTGTCGACATGCTCAGAGGAACCTCCGACCTACCCAGGGGCCCCTCTGTGCTGGCAAGGGTTCTCTTCGACGTGTTCAGGGGGCCCTCTTTACCTGATCAGTGATCAGGGCCCCTTCCGGTCTGGTCAAGGGTACCTCTGACCTGCACAGAGCCCTTTCAACTTTCCAGGGCCCCTCTGGTCTGTTCAGGGGCCCTCCAGCCTGCTAAGGAGCCCTTTAGACCTGGCAAGGGACTGCGCTGACTGCTTTGTCGCCCTGTCGACATGCTCAGAGGGCCCTTCGACCTGCTCAGGGGCCCCTCTGTGCTGGATAGGAACGCATTCGACGTGTTCAGGGGCCCTCTTACCCGATAAGGGGCCTTTTCGGTCTGGCCAGGGGCCCCTCTGACATGCACAACGCTCTTTTGAGCGCCTTAGGGGCACTGTGGTCTTTCAGGGAGGGTCCTGGAGGCGCTACAGGCCCTCTGAAGTGCTCTAAACTCTCAAGATCACGCTTCGCGTGGTCTTCCGACTCTTAAAGAACCCATAATACCGCGCTTCGCGCGTTCTCGTCGGGCCTTTTCGGCAAGCTGCGCGAGCCGGAAAGGGCCCGCCGAGCCTCGAAAAGGACCCTTTGAGGGCTCGGGGGATCCTAGGATCCCCCTTGGATACGCCCCTGTCTGTATGCATTATACAATATACGTATTACATATACACCGCCACCCAGTCTATAATTTGAAAATCGGTCAAATTCTGGACATTTTTGGCTTCTACCGAAATCGGTCGGTATTTGTCAACACTCAACCAAAATGCCTCCCATTCGGTATCGGTCATGTGCGATTTTTATGACTTCACTTATCACCACCCACTGGCAGGTGTAGAACGGCAAAAGAAGTTGGTTTGGAGGCCAAATAACAAAAGGTCTGTCTGCAGAAATTCAGAAATTCAAAAAACTCGTCGCATTTCACTTACTTGCGCATTAACACGCGCACTGGAGGGGGGACTTTAGTGCTACCTCTAAGATCTCCGAAAGTATGAGAGCTAGAACGATCGAACTTACATGGTAGATAGGTACCTACTATGATGATCTACATTTTCTGAAATTTGTGTGACCTTAGGTCAAATCTTTAAGGTCAAACGAGGTCAAATCTGGCCAACCCACATAACACAGACACATGGTAACCACATGGTAATCATGGGGGCTGCCCACATTTCCCACACGGTGCCCACATGGTTTTGGAAGAGGTTTCCACATGGTTACCATATGGACTAGCACCCCACCTTTTAACCTCCTCAGACCCACATGGGTAGGTATGCCCACGTCACCCCCATGTTTACTTGTGCCCACCTCAGCCCACATGGGACCCATGCCAATCCCATGTGCAAGACCATACCCATTGCCCAATGCTGAGCCCACGTAGCCCATCTTAAGCCCATGTGGTAACCACATAGGTGCGTTATGTGGGAAACGTCAATTTGTGAATTTTACCTCTGTGACGTCACAGGTTACCAGCAATGTGTCCAAAGTTGTGTCCGGGGATGAACATTGACATAGGCTACCGAATGGCGTTTGAATCATCCCGATTCGACTGTTGGTTCCGATGATATCTCTTCGTCGACCTCGATTTTGGCCGCAATCTTGGAATATAAATCCATATAACTCAAAAATGTACCGACCGATTTTTTGCGTCAAACGATCCGCTATTAAAGGAAACAGTTCACCTTGATTTTTTTTCAAACATGATTTAATTATATTTTTAATACAACTTCTTTTCACATTGTCAAAAATAGCCATACCTACATCGCGCCGATTCAGGACAGGACGTACATTATTAACTTTGTCAAAACTATAAGCGTACTCTGCAACGTCAAACGAAAGAATCAAGTGGCTCAGCCAATCAGATTCGAAAGTAGTCGCGTAAGATTACTTATAGCGTCTGCCAGACTTGTAATGACTCATATTTTTTTTAGTCAACTCAAGTCTGACTCAAGAGCCAAAGAACTGACTCGACTCTTGACTCAAGTGGCGTTTAAAACAAAATGAGTCGACTCAACTCATGGCTCAACTCTTGCTTTACAAAATTGAGTCGACTCAACTTATGACTCAAGTACAGTTTTAACAAATTGATTTGACTCGACTAAAAAAAAAAACATTTGAGTCGACTCAGTTTGACTCATCAAAGTTGCATTAACAAAATCACATTCTATCTAGTGTAAATTGGTTTGCTCAGGTGAAGGGGCGTCGTCCCAGTATATGTCCCAGTATAGGGACATAGGCGTTGCCTATGTCCCTGTTGCATTTGACTCACATTTGTTTGAGTCGATTCAAGTCTGACTCACAACCGAAGAACTGACTCAAACTCTTGACTCAGTGCTGTTTCAAACAAATGAATCGACTCGAACTCTTGACTCAAGTGCCGCTTTACAAATTGAGTCGACTCAACTCATGACTCATCCAAAAATGTCTGACTCATGAGTCAACTAATGACTCAACTCTTGAGTCATTTACAAGTCTGGCGTCTGCCCAGGAGTGTCTAAGGCCTACACTTTTTGACATTCTTTGTGTAAGACCACAGATTCCTTCGACAAAAAGTCAAAATATATTCAGACTGTAGAGCCTTTTCAGCCAATAAAACTTGCAGGAAGGTTTTTTTTCAACATGGACTACAAAACTGCCAACCTCAGTTCAAAACCCATGATTGAAGGTGAACTATTTCCTTTAAGGGAGTGTGCCTACTCTTTTGAAATGTCGCGCGAACCCCACCATTTTTGCTTACCGCTTCGAAGCTATTGCACGAAAAAATGGGGGGGGGCACAAAAGTGAGTGCACAAAAGTCCAGTGCGCGTGTTGGGCGTTGCTTTAAACCAAACTTTCCTCTGCAAAAAATATAACTGAGGAGTGAGGAATGACCAAAGTTCGAAAGACCGAAAAACTTCTCAAAACAAAACTGCCGAAAATACTTCAATCAATAATAATAGACAAAGATGGCAGAAAAAAGTCCGACGTGAAGTAGGATTAGAAAGGCTCGACGGGGAGTGGAAACCAGACCCATCCGAGAGCAGAGTTTATTTTGTAGATAAGCTTACAGCTTCTGTACTGATCACACTGTCCGTAAAGTATCTTACAGATATACACTGGTCAACGCATGTGTCCGGGCACATTGCAACAGGGGCTTAATTAACCGTAACACGGAACGGCCGAGTCGGCCACACGGAATTGCAACACGCACACACGCACACACACAGACACACACACACACACCCAGACGCGCACAGCGCGCACAGGCCCGGTCCGGTGCGCAGGTCAGGTCCGGTGCCAGGGAGTCGCGCGCGGCCGCCTACACGCTACAAGTATATCAAAATGAGTGGACGCCTCGCCGGCGGCGGCACGACCAAACGCTGGAGGGGGGGGGGGGGCAGGGGTGTGTCGGCCTCTCATGAGACGTCGCCGTGCTGCGGAGATCATTGTGAGACGGCGGCGGCCGGCCACCGGCGGCCCAGGTCCGCCGCGCCGCCGGCCGCCGCCGCCGGACGCAGTAAGGCAACAACCAGAACACCACTCAGCAATAACAACGTGAGAGAAAAACAGACAACACCAACAATGTCCGGGCGGGGGCGGGGCGGCCGCCGCCGCGCGCCCCGCTCTGTCTTTTGTCGCCCGACTAGCGCGAGCGAGGCGCCGGACTAGGCGGGCCGCCGCTCAGACTACATAAAAACGCGCCGCCACCGCCGCCACCGCGGAGACGGCGCGACGGCGGCACATACAAAAATATGGGATGAGAACACAACGACACGCGAACGCAGCTGCACCCGGTCGACACGGCCACTCGGTGGCCGCGGACGTGGGCGCCGGTTTAGAGTCGAACTGACATATCACTTGGCATCTGAACTTGGCTGACTGATAGTACACGAGAAACGCGGCGATTCGACATCATTGCACGTGCGCCGGCTACTCCGCGCCCGACGAGTCCGCCTCGCCGTCCACCGGCTCCTGCTTCGGCTCCAGGTTCGGCTCCAGGTTCGGCTCCAGGTTCGACTCCAGGTTCGACTCCAGCTCCGACTCCTGTTCCGGCCCCGGTGCCTGCTCCGCCTCAGCCTGCCGGCCCTGCTCCGGCTCCGGCTCCGCCTCCCGCTCGGGCTCGGGCGCACTCTCTGGTTCGACTCGGACGAGCGGCTGCGGTGGCTCAGTGGCCGCCTCGCCTCCCTCCAGCTCGGTCTGCAGCACACACACGCCGTTAATGAGCTGCTGCTGCTGCTGCTGCTGGGGTGGCGGCGGTCGGCGCGGCTCGGACGCCCACTGCGGGTTGACCCACTGCGGCGCGGCCGGCTTGCGGCGCGAGCTGCGGCCGGCCGGCGCTGCCTGGCGCCTCTCCCCGCCGTCACCACCGTCCTCATCCTCCTCCTCTCCGTCGGGAGAGCCGGCCGGCGGCGGGCTGGAACCCGCAGACATGTTGGACGCGTCATCACTCTGGTTGTCGAAGTCGTTGTCGGACTTCATGCTGAGGTCGAGCCCGCTCATGGGCTCGCCAGAGAGTCTGCCGTCGAGGAAGGGGAACGGGAGCGGCCCGGGCAGGCCGGCGAACGGCATCGGTCCGGGGATCGGACCGGCCGGCGCGCACGCCTTCTCCCTCTGTAGCTCCTGCAGCCGACGGTTGAGTAGCAGCCGGAACTGGAGAGGGTCCAGCTGCTGGCCGTCCCGAGCGGCCGCCGCCAGGTACGGCACCGGCTCCCCGGTCTCCCCTCTCTGCTGCTTCAGTCGCATCCTGTGGTTGTGGAACCAGTTGGTGATGGTGCGGTGGGTCAAACCCAGCTCCTGGCAGAGAAACTCGACAGACGTCATGTTGGGGTACGGGTCCATGGCGAACGCCAGCTTCAGCGCCTCCTTCTGCTCGTCCGAGAAGAGCACGCGCGTTTTCTTGGCGTTGGGGCTGTTGGACATGGTGGAGTAGACATCAGAGCTGTCGTTGCTCTCGCTGGCCGTTTCCATCTGCGACCGGCGCCGCTTGGAGCTCTCCTTGCGGTCTGTCTTGATACGCTGCAGCTTATCCAGCCCCCGCGGAGTGTCCTCCAGCCACATCTTCATCCGGATGAACGGCTCGCGGCCCTTGATACTCAGCAGGTGCCACGGCTTCGGTTTGGAGAGCAGCTCGCTGACCGAGCCCTGCGACAGGCCCAGCACCACCTCGCCGAACAGCTGCAACAACAGAGCACACACACATACAGTCAGAGCCAGCCACATTCCTCAGAGGATCAGTCGTCCTCAGAGGATCAGACGTCCTCAGAGGATCAGACACCTCTCGGAATAAGACATCCTCGCAGGATAAGGACCGTTCCAGTGACCGATGTCACCGTCCGACCTCGGTCCGTCTGAGCCGACCGGCCGGCCTGGCCAACACCGGCCGCCCAGCCGAGTGCCGGTCCGGCCACCTTAGCATCACCCAACGACCCCGGCTCAGCAGGGATCAGTCGCGCGCGCAGCACAGCGCAGCGTCACAGCACGCTAAAGACGGCCAGAGCCGGTCACGCGTCCCCGCGCGGTGCGGAGACTGCCTTCCGGGTGGTGTTGCTGGCGTCCGCTGCCAGGCGCAGCGGTGCAGCTGAACCGCCCACTCTAATGGGATGATCCCACAGGCGCCGCCCCCAGCCGAGCCGAGCCGGGCCGGGCCGGGCCGAGCCGAGCCGAGCCGAGCCGGCCGGGCCGAGCCGAGCCGGGCCGAGCCAGGAGCCGAGGCCGAGCCGAAGCCGAGCCGAGCCGAGCCGAGCCGAGCAGCCGAGCCGAGCTGAGCCGACCGAGCCGAGAGCCGAGCCGAGCCGAGCCGAGCCGAGCCGGGCCGGGCCGAGCCGAGCCGAGCCGAGCCGGGCCAGCCCAGCCCAGCCCAGCCCGACCCGACAGCGGCCGCCACAGAGGTGCGGAGCTCACAGCCGACACGCCACCGTACAATACCGATACGACTCTCAACATTATCTAGGCTAGGCTAGGGCTGCTGTTACGTTATCAAATATACTGGAATAGAAACGGAACTCGACTAATACTTTCAGAAGCTTTTTCATGTCTGGAAAATGTACAACCAATACTTTCTGGAAATAAGGATCAGACCAGACTTTCGCGAAGCTTTTCCAGTAAAAGCGTCTGCTGTGTTGTTTTGGATAGCAGTTACGCTAATTCGCAGCCAGTTTATCATTTGTTCGGTCATCTTTACTCGCTCCTTGATATACCTTTTGTCCGATGTTGTTGGCTAGCAGCACCTCCTTGATTTTGGTGGTGATGTACTGCGTGTCAAGCTCGGGTGTGATGGCCGCTGTCTCGTACACAGACATGGGCAGCTGTGCGGCGGTCGGCATCCGCAGGCCGAACTTCATCAGAGGGTCCATGCCGGGCAGGCGCGACACTAGCGCCGCTGGTGGCAGACCGGGGAACCCTCCGGCCGCGAGGGAGACGGCCGGCGGCAGCGGCGACTCCAGGGACTTCGGCATGTTGGGCATGTCCGGCAGCTTCAGGGGCATATTCGGGAAGCCTGCCGAACGAGAGATGCAAAGATGTGAAGACGGGGAACCAGCTGAACTTGTCAGATGAGGAAAATGGTAGAAATGAGACGGATGAACTCCAGCTTTCGCTAATACCAACATTAGTGACTAGCAAAAATTTGGTGTCCAGGATACTAACAACAACACTTCTCCAGCAAAACATCAAACTTCTCATTGATTTACATTCACCACTTTCTGCATTATCAACCAAGCAACAAGAATCATTAACCTCCACAAGCGCCCATAACGTAACTGACTTCAGTATCTGACAGACCAGTCAGTACCGGATTACACCTGATCCCGCCTGCTACCCCAGAGAAGCGCGCCCTTGTCAGCTGCGTGGACGTCATGGCCGCTTCCTAGTAGGAATCAACCCGCCACCGCCGCCACCACCACCTATGACCACACCACCGACACGACAGAATCTTACTATGACACCCACCGGCGTGTTTACCTCCGTTGTAGCAGCCGGTACGCATCAGTTTCTCCGGCGCGATCTTGTACTGGCTGGCCACCAGCTTGTGTACGGCGTTATCATCCTCCAGGAACATCCTCATGCGGATGAAGGGCTCGCGCCCCTTCTGCGTGAGCATGTGCCACGGTTTTGGTCGTGCGAGCAGGTCGGAGACGGAGCCCTGGGACAGACCCAGCACCGACTCGCCGAACAGCCGCTGTGAGATGGAGTACTGGCTGAGGTGCTCCTTGATCTGTGACGAGACACGCCAACACGGGGTCAGGTCACAGGTCAGCTCGCTAGTGCCTGACACTGATCTGATACGGTGTACACCCTTATGGGTTTGAGGAGGAATACATTAACTTAATTTGTCTAGGAGCTAAGAAATGCTCTTCTAAGGACGGGTAAAGAGACCTCTCTTATGAAGAGGAATTGGAATAAATCACTATTGTACATGAGTGTACGCCGCCTCACACCTATGCACAGGGTGAACGGCCTGGTCCCCTTCAATTAGCGTGTGTGTGTGCGTGTGTGTGCGTGTGTTTGTATGTGTGTGTGTGTGTGTGTGTGTGTGTGTGTGTCTCTGTGTGTGTGTCTCTGTGTGTATGTGTGTGTGTGTGTCTCTGTGTGTGTGTCTCTGTGTGTGTGTCTCTCTGTGTGTGTCTCTGTGTGTGTCTCTCTGTGTGTGTGTGTGTCTCTGTGTGTGTCTCTCTCTCTGTGTGTGTATGTGTGTGTGATGCCGAGGCAGCAGCGACTGAGAGTGACAGCGACGTTGGCGCGGCTGCGACATGACCATAAACTAGAGCCGACGGCAGCCGAAGGTTGAGGTCATCGCGCCGCCCGGCCAGCCTGTCCAAACAAAGCGCCCGCGTTCCTCGGTGATGACAAATTCCGCTCATTAAATCGCCGAACCAGCGTCAATGGAGTCGGAGGTCGTGCAGCCGGTGCAGGGCACACGGTAAGGGCCGGCATTAATTACTGGCAGCGCAGCCCCTAAATGTCTGCTTACGCCAGCTGCAATGTCACGTCAAACACGGCGTCACCCGGTCGGCTGATCGGTAACGCGAGCCGAGAGCAGCACGACGGTGCTCTACACGGTCATCTCAGAGCATGTTGGCAGCTCGGGAGGGCAGCGGCATCACGTACCCGTCGGACCACCTCCTCGGTGTTGAGGTTGCTGAAGTGGTCGAACTGCTGCTGGGTGATGGGCGGCAGGACGGCCTTCATGGGTCGCTGCGGGTGCGGCTGCAGTGGCGGCAGGCCGGCGCTGTTCATCAGCGAGTTGGTGATGCTGGCCATCCGCTGCAGCGGGCTGGCGGCCGTGGCCAGATCGTCCGACGCCGTGGAGGCTGCCGCCGCCGCCGCCGCCGCTGCCGAGTGCATGAAGAAGCCGGCCGGATGCAGGCCGGACAGGGGTCCGCCCCCGCCGACGCCGCCGCCCGGAGTGGGCGGCAGGGAGCCGGGACTGGACACGGCGGTCGCTGCAGGACAAACACAAAAGACGGTCACAATGTGTCGCGACAATGAGACAACGTCACCACAGAACAACATTGGGCAAAACACCTCCACTGACAACATTCAAATAATATATTCGTGTTTCGTGTTGACGAGTAAAATCATTACAAATATAATATAGCCTGTGAGTGATTCATGTCTCACCAACGCAGCAAACCGTTACCAGATACGCTCTGACGTAACTGTATACGTTCCAGTGACTAGCCGGAGAAGCTCGGCTGGAAGTACGCTATCATGCCGTGCCGTCATCGTACCTTTGTGATCCTCCGTAGATGGCGGCCGGACCTGGCTAAGGGCCGAGCTGCTTTTCTCGTCTGTTGACTCTGTCGGACTGTCAGGACGGCCCAGGTGGGTCGGCGGCCTCTCCTGCTGACCTGCTGCTGCCGCGGCAGCCGGACCGGCACCGCTGACGGCCGGCAGCAGCGCTGATGCTGCTTGGCTTGCTGCTGCTGTTGATGCTGCTGCTGCTGAAGGTGCTGCATGTGTCGCACCAGCTCCTGGTTGTAGAAGTCCATGGCGTTGCGCAGCTCCTCTGGGTTCCGCAGGCTGTGGAACATGTCATGGCTGGAGTCAGGGATAACCTACTGTCCGCCGCCGTCTCCAACATACCCACAGACACAGGACGACACACCCCGACACGGCACGGCTGGCTATCCGGCTCGGATATGATGCCTCCCTTAACCGAGCTGTCTGCTATATGGCCGACACTGAGCAACTGCAGACAAAAAACACAGTTTCTTTTTCAACTGGAGGCGACACATCAGATGTGCCACTTACGAGATGTCCACCAGCCCACAGATAGACGCCAGAGAAACGACCGTCGGGTCACAGTGACGGTCGGGTCACAATGTCCCCTAGCAACCGGCAACAGACGCACCGGAAATAAGGAGCTTCACCAAACTCTGGAACTTTGTATTTCGAGTTATCCATTGTCCATGCCTTGGTTTGTATATAAACAAAACATCTTATACAATAAAGCACCCCCGGACATGTGGTCCTCGCATGCTTCCGATAAATACGTCTCTGCGTCTGCGTATTGTTTTGATAGCCCAGATTCCAACAAGTTTGTGAGTTCGCAGTCGGTTTTTGACTGCATGCCACACTGCCGACATCAGCCCGTGGCGACCCTGTCTGTCGGTCGCGCCGACTCTCTCTGTCGGTCGCGCCGCCGATTCTATGTGACGGTGTCGACTGTCGACGCTATTTCGGCCGGCGACATTTGGCAGCGCTGTCCGGCGGAGGTGTCACCGACTGCGGTCCGTAGGACGGGTGACACCAGGTGACACCAGGTGACACGGTGGGGACACTGGTGACACTGACCGGAGCAGTCGGCCACCGTCACCGAGCCATCGACGCAGTTGGCTGACTGGGGCGCAGGAAAGGGATGCAAAACCCACCGCAAAGCTGGCCGACCATTTATATTATGCAATGAGAAGCAAAAGTGTGAAAATAGTTGCAACTCCATGTTTTCAGTAGCGGGTTTGATGAGGAATCCCGTCAGCTGTCCGCTTCTGTCTGTACTGTATGGGCCGGTGGCAGTGGGTACTGGGTAGGTACTGGGCAGTTCGGCCAAAGGAGACTTGGCTTTAGCGGTCGACGCACGTATTTGCACAGGTCACAGGTGGATCCAGGAGAGATTAGGTAAGGTCCATAACTCGATCAGAGCGCCATTTTTACCCGAAGCGCTGACGCGGGAAATCTAAGCCTGTAGCCTAACTAAACTAAGCGCTTCCCTTTCCATCCAAATAAATCGACCACTAATCCACACATAACTCGTACACGCCACCCCAAGGACGCCCGCGCATCTAGATACATTTCATTTCGGCAGCGCAATATATAACCGGCCACCGGAGTGGTCTGAATCGTCTCGAGCGGTGCACCCGATACCGGTGGTGAGCGATGCTCTATATCAGCAGTGGAACGCCATGTCTCTGCGGCATGCTGTTCTCCAGCCGCGATTGGCAGTGGCCGTGTAACCGAACCCTATCCAAACATCAGCCGTTGACAGACGCCCGTGCAGGCGACTACCTGTCCCGCTCTCGGTCGCTCCCACCCGGCGGCCGCCGCGCTGGAGCGCATATTTAGCACGCCGCGACACATAGCACGAAGCAGAGTCAATAGCCGGGCGTGCCCGTTAGTGGCCGTGATCCGGGCGTGGCCCCATCCCACTGACAGAGGCACGGCCGGCGTCCGGCTACTGGTGATCATTCCGTTGGTCACGGCGCTGCTGATAAGAGGCCCATCTCCGGCCGTCTGTCGCAGCACGGACAGACGGCTGGAATGAATGGCGGCTCAGTCCCGGTGACCGCACCGTGCGAACACGATGCCTGATGTCGATAGCGCCGCGGCTGAAATATTGAGGATGGCGAGCGGGCGGGTCGCCCGGCCACTGTGGGCCTCTGTGCCAGCATGCATATAATGCACAAGATCTAGATGATGTTCAGCCCATCATCTTGGGTGGGCTGAACACCATCCTTGCCCAGAGAAGGAGGCCGTATCGGGTACGTACCGCTGGTAGTGGTCGAGGCTGAAGCCGGGCGGCATGTCGGGTCGCTGGCCCATCATCTTGGCCAGGTGCTCCTGGTACAGCCGGGCGATCTTCTCCTGAGTTCCCTCCTCCGGGCCTGGGCCGCCGGGGCCGGGGCCGGGACCGGGGCCGGGGCCGGGACCGCCCAGCCGCCGCATACGCTGCAACGCGTCCCTCGAGTCCGGCAGCGGCGACTGCAACACAGCAGGTAGAAACGGGTCAGAGTCAGAGTCAGAGTCAGATACGGACTAGAGTCGAGTCAGAGACGGGTCAGACTCGGGTCAGAGGTAGAGTCGGCAGGACATCGCAGATACCAGCAGCGACTTATCCAGGAGCTGGACAGGATATTATCAATACCGAATGTCTCACGCGTTCCATATGCATACACAGGGCCTAACACTCGGCCTCCAGAAGCCCCGACGCTGGCGACGCTGGCGGATCAGGCATGACAACGCGCGCCGAAGGTCACAAACGGTAAGCGCCAGCTTGCACGCCAGAGCAGTGAGGCAAGTGAGCAATAAAACTCGCGGCCCGGATCGCTCCACCCTATCCGCCACCCAGCCGGTCGCTCTACCGTGTATGATTGCAGATGGGCCCCATCATAACTGCGGCCGTCGCACCTGTTGTTAAAACTGCTGCTACCAGGCGCCGCGGCGCTCTGCCGGCCGCACCGCGCCGGTCTAAAGCCCATCGGCACAGCACCAGCGTGCTCAGGTAAGTCCTAATCTGGCGGCCCATCTCAGGCCGCTGAGCTGGAGATTTCTCACAACAAAGCGGACCGAGCGACACGTGTGCGGTACGGGCGCCGCCGGTACGGGCGCCGCCGGTACGGGCGCCGGCTGTGCCTCAGTCGTCCGCACGTGAGCGCCGCATTCATCATTAGTGCCGGCTCCAGCTGGGGCCAGGCTGGAGCCGGACTGGAGCCGGACTGGAGCCGGGCTGGAGCCGGGCTGGGGCCAGGCTGGAGCCAGGCTGGAGCCAGGCTGAAGCCAGGCTGGATCGGCCCGAGTTGAGCCGTAGCGCGCACATCGATGGCCTTTGTTCGTGTGGCCGCGCGCTGTAATGGTGCCATCGAGCAGCTGGAACGGGCTGGCGGCACTACAGAGCGCTGTCTGCAGGTCAGGCAGACCGATAACTACAGCGCCCGGTCACCCTCCAGCGCCTATAGCACAGGAAGCTGGCATAGCAGCACCTCGGCGGCTAGAGATGCATAGCGGGTAGTCGCTGTGTAGTGTGGAGCCTCAATCGTAGCGCCGTACTGCTACACATAACACTGCCATGGCTACCCTGAGTGCAGTGCGTAGCAGCTATACCCGACACCCTGTCGCCCCGCCCTACCATCCTCTGCACTGGGCAGACGTGGGTGGCGGCCGACCCGGCCCGGTCGGGGGCCCTCTCACCACCGGGCCAGCCGCCGCCGCCGCCGTCACTGACTAACTAATTGCGCCGGAATGCAGCGAGCTGAGCACTCTGCACAGCGTGCACTGAGCAGCTACCGGCGGCGGCGGGGCGGTGGACGGGGCGGACGGGGCGGACCGCCGACCGTCGCCGACACGGCCCCCACACGGCACGAGCACGGCTAACAAGCCGATAAAGCCGTCCACCGGCGGTAACTCGGCGGGGTACGTTACTGTCGGCTCACATGGCCGCTGCACCCACCGGCCGGGTCGTGCCGTCCATTGCGGCGGGCGACAGGGCCGACCGACCGACCGACCGATCCATCGCCGCACACTTGTAGACAATATATCAATTGAGCGAGTCAAGTTAATTGAGCAGCCGTCGATGATCAAGACAGAGTGAACTGCAGCTCCGTCCGCCAGCAGCGCAGCGCAGCGGACGGCGGACGGATCCGCATTCCGACGAGTACGCAGCGATAGTCTCTAATATACCATACTCGATCGCACGACGTCGCTTCTATAAGCGAATAAGTAATATCGATTTACATTAACACCTCATGTGACGCTGGAGGTTACCGGTAAAATGTCTGTTGTTCGGACAACTGCAGCTCTCCAGCCATCGGTTCAGCCGACTGCCGTGGCGTGCCTACCAGCAGTGCAAGGCAGCGGCGGCGGCGGCGACCGAACGCATTCCCAGAAGGCTTCATTGAAGGAGAAACGGACGGTTGGCGTGCGGCGCTGCTCGACTGACTGTCCGCTGCACAGTCTCTCTGCCACCGCAGCGTGCCATCGACACCCGGCCGTCCCCCCTCCACGCCCCCCGCGCCGGGCGCCGCCGCGACTCCAGAGATCCTCCCCGCTGATACGGCCACCGCCGCCATGTAGCCAACAAACGATACACGATATCAATCTTCCTCGGCCATCCGATTCAACAGGAAATGCATATGCATCGCAGCGGGATTGGAGTGTCGCCGATTGTCCGGCAACACGAGCGACAAGCGGAGCGAAGCGGCGACAAAGCGGCTAATTGCTTGTAGTTTGTCTCGATAAGCCGGCCGGGGTTCGGACAGCACCGGCCACCCTGTACCTCGGCTCACGGTCACCGCGCCGCCTCCTCGGCCTGACGAAGCCGGGCCGCGATACCGAGCAGAGCAGAGCAGAGCAGAGCAGAGCAGAGCAGAGCAGAGCAGAGCAGAGCAGTGCCCCCAACTGCTAAATCGCATTGCCTTGGGGGTCAAAATTGTAATTTGGACGTATTCTGGGTCTTGTATTTAAGCGGTTTTCGGTGATGATTTGTGTGTGCAATTTTGACAAACTTCAATGTGTGTTTTTAGGAATATTAAAAGATCGAATTAAAAAGAAGAAAATGCCACTCAAAAATGTTAACCACTGGTGATGCTTTCTACATTATGGCAAGCTATGAGCAGTGAACACGCATTTACGTGAAAATATCAGTGGTGATTTTTGTTGTTGCAATTTTGACCGATTGTAGCCGGCGATGATTGACAGCAGAGCCGTGAAGGAATAGGCACAGTCATATCAATAGGCGCAGCAATAGTTATAGGCTACCTCGACTCAACTGAACTGAACTCAGTCAAAGGCGCGGGCTGGCCTGGGTCGCCCCTTCCCCAGCTCATCTGGTACGCCTGAGGAGGGGGGGGGGGGCGCGGAGGGACGCGCCGCCGCTGCAGCCGGGACACTTCATTGTGCACGGCCCATTAACAGTGCTCATTGGCGTCATCTGGTGACCATCCAACACTTGCAACAAACATGTCGGTCGGCGCGAGCTGACTCACCGCGGCGCCCTCTCTCCGAAATAGCCGGGCAATCCGTCTGGGGCGGGGGCGGCGGCGGCGGCAGCGGCGGGCCTTCTGTCCGCCGCCCGGCGCACATACACGCTGCACGCAGACGACATAAACGGTGTCTACGGGACATTATCAGACCGGATATGGGTAATGCAGACGCGACACCAACCGCGCCTGCGGTGGGTAACTACCGTGACATTTCAGCGGGTCAGCGCAATCCAGGTGCCCATTCACCTCGCATGTCTATATTTACCCAGGCATTAATTATCTTTTTATGTTGCAGTTGGGTCCCAACAAGGAACGCGATTAGGCAAAGGAATATGACAGCGACCGGAAATATATCATGTGAGCAGATACAAACATCATCTCCGGATTAAAAACTCAAACAAAAACTCAAAACAGCTGTCCGCCACACGGAAAAACATCTGCCCGGATTTCTACGGACATCGTACAAGTGATCCATCATCGCGGCCAGAGACACTAACAACACTAGATAAACACGGCACAGGTGATCTAAATCCAGCAGCCGGCCCAACCCGAGGCCCGAGAACAACTCATCAATACAAGACAGTCGACGCGACGCTCCAGAATGACACGAGCATAACGAGCAATGCACGCGGTGCCAAGAGGGGACGGTAAGCAGCCCTCAGACGGCATATTGATTAACGAGCGCGCCCCGATATAATTCCCATTGGGCGGCCGTGTTTGTTTTGGAGGTGAATGACGCTTGCACGTCGCGCCGCCGCCGACAACAAATGACTGGTGGCGGAGCGCGTGCCAAGCGCAATACAATCAAACATGCGCGCCGCCGACACCGGCCGCAGCCCGGGCGTCGCGACAACTTCTACAGACGGCGGGGGAGGGGGGGTCAGAGAGATCACTACCGATCGTTGCTATTGACTGCGGTTCTCTGCGGTGTATGAGGCCGTTCACTGGGCTGCAGACGGACCTTTGCCGGAGTCATCCTCTGTCCCGAAATCGGTCTTAGACCCCACCCGTATGAAAATACAAATTACCACAAATAAAACCCAAGGTGTCCCCTGGGTAATTCTTTGTGATATTCCATTCCTCAACCATATGCCTTGTGAATTTCCATTCCTCAACAACGTGCATATGTTATCGGCCGAACCCGGCACTTATCCCATCAGCCAGCTATCAGAGGACCCAGCACGCATCACCCTATGGCCGGACAGTTCCTCGTAGCTGGCCGGCGGCGGGTCCGGTCAGGTCCAGCGATGGCCGGTGTCGAGCCGCCGTTATGTCGATGTCAGGCCATGCACCAGCGACCGACGGCCCATTGTCGACACGTTTCACGGCTAGATCGACCTCATCGACAACTCAAGGCGTCGTCGTCGCCGCCGCCGCCGCCCCTCACCTCGCCTCGAGGCGCGGTCTGTCGATTTGACTGGGAAGGGATGCCGGGGTCCGGACGGAGCGCTGCAGCTGCCCAGCTCACTCAAACGTCACCGAGGTGCCGATCACCGATCACCGAAGATCAGACCGATCACTCGGCCAGTCAGGTGATCAGACACCGACCAGCCTCACCAGCCGACACACTGGACATGTGCGCCGTACACACTGCAACGCACGCCGACCTGCCTAACATACACACCACACAGTATAGACAGAGCACACAGCACACACACACACACACACACACATACACACACCGTACATGTAGTACAAACACAGACAAACGAATAGCATACGCACCCACTACACACAGTACACCCAGCGCACATCTAATACACAACCAGTGCGGGCACACATCACGACAACGCCTTTATACCCCCGTCCCCCCTGTGGCAGTGTTGATGAGTGATGACCCCCCCCCCCCCGTCCAAGCCGCACCGCGCCAGTCTGCTCTCCGCCGGATCAGTCAATCAATCCATCCATTAGCGTGTCGAGCGGACGTTCTTGGAAGGTCCGGGCACGGGCGGCGGTCCGCCCCGGCCCGGCAGCGGGAGGGCAGCGACTCTGGCCGGCTCGCCGCGCAGCACGCCAGGGTACGGCACACTCAGAGCACGGCAGAGCACGCCGCTGGACAACTGCCGCCACCATCAGTGACATCCCAGCCATCATCACAGGCGTCTCCAGGTGCCGATCCGACATGACACACCGTCCATCCCAGACAGCCCCATGTCCCATCAGTCACCGGGAGGACTCGTCAGTGATCGCAACTGAGTCCGCTTCTGCTCATTGCACCGCCATTACGAACAGCAATGACGCGGCGCCGGCGGCTCCCTGTCCACACAACGCCAAACCACGGCAATCGATGGCCGATGGGTTGGCACGAATATAGCTGAGCTCTGTGGTGCAGCTGCAGGTGTGCCGTCCGCTGCTGTTGCTGCCAGTGTAGGGTGTTGGGGCAGGTGTGGGTCGGTCGGCGGTCCGTCGGCTGCTCTGTTGCTGCCAGTGTAGGGTGTTGGGGCAGGTGTGGGCCGGTCGGCGGTCCGTCGGCTGCTGTTGCTGCCAGTGTAGGGTGTTGGGGCAGGTGTGGGTCGGTCGCCGGTGGCGGCGGTCCGCTCCTGCAGGCCGACACGTGCCCGGCCAGGTGGCTCGGTATCGAAGACCAGCTTAGGAGCTGCAGCATCGAGCCGTATATTGACAGCCGCTCCCAGCTGCCTATGTCAAATTTGGCCACCGATACCGCGCGCCGCCGCCGCCCCCGCGGCCGGCCCGGCGCGTCCGATACTGAGCGGTCTCAGAGCCGATATTGCCCGATAGTGGGAGGGTGATCCGTGATGATCCGATCAGTGACCAGCAGAGCCCGCTGAGAGCCGGCTCCTGGGCAGCCCTCCCCTCACACAGACATTCCAGCAGCGTCACCGGCCGACCCACGCTCCTCTCCTGCCGGGGGAGAGAGCGGGCCGGGGCGGGACGGGGCAGACTGGGGCATATCGCGGCAGACAGGTGCCACTCGTCGGGTAAAAACACGAAGTCAAGACACGGATCGCTGCCGCGGTCATCACGTCTGATCGCGGCCCCGATGTCATCCATCGTTCAGCCGGCCGCTCGGACCGCTCGGACCGCTCGGGCCGCTCGGGCCGCTCGGGCCGCTCGGGCCACCCGGCCAGACCGGGCTCCGACCGGCCCGGCGGACGGCCGCACCCGACCGACGGCACCATCAGACCGGCTCGACTCTCATCGGCTGTCAAGAGACCAGCAATTATTGCTGGTGGTCAAATCATCAATGTTTGGAGTAAGTATTAGGTAAAGCCGACAATGATATTATGAGTAGGTATATTTTAGCGGTGTACCAATGCATTACAACTTATATTAAAACACTTCGTGTATTATTTCACAAAACACGCATTTGCATACACATTTGTTAAGCCATTGTCACCGCGATCCACTGGGAGGAGATATTTCGTACCGGCTGCTAGCTAGCCAGCAGCGACCGAGTACGACGAGTAGCGGCGCAAATAGCCGGACGAGTACCGTCGCCCCCCGCCCCGCCGCCGCGCGGATCTAGTTGGACGAGAGCACCCCGCATCCGCCGCGCCCGGCCAGCACGAGGGCGACGTTGGCTCAGACCAGTCGGACAATAGGATGCGGCAAATCGAAGTCGCTGTAACGACCGCCGCGCGACTGCGGAGATCCGTGCACTATCGAAGGGAAGGAGCCTTTAAGAATTGGGCCGGTTGTATATGGAAAGGCCACCAGTCGGTCGGCCGTGGCTAATTTTGACTAGCCAAAACTCTGCAATCGAGGCCACGTGAGATCGGGATCCCACCCCTGGATGTCTGTACACATCAGTGCAAAACAAACCGGCCCGCTTGGGTACACCGTCGCCGCTGGCGGCGGCCGGGCGGTGCCCTGCCAGCCAGATCCCGAACCCTGAACCTAGACGATGACGCTGGATCCAGCCCCGGCAACACCCCTCCACACGCCGCCGCCGCCGCCGCTGGCCTGGGCGGGCCGGCGGGGACACCTGCCGCCCATGCCCGACCGAGACTGGGACGTGACAAACTGACCGAGCCCCTGCCCCCCGCTCCCCCTCCGCCGCCCGCGACAGCCGCTTGCTGTGCTGGTCGGGCCGGCGGGCCCTGCCGCCATCCCCAAGCCCTGACTGACGTGACCTGATCCGAGGCCCCTTGCCCCCCCCCCTCGCCGCCAGCCGCCGTCGCTGGCGGGCCGGGCGGGGCCCTGCCGCCATCCCGACCCTCGACTCCTAGTACCTTCATCTACCTGGTTTGACGTGACCCTGACCGACCCCTTGCCACCCAACCGCCGCTGCTGGGCGGCCGGGCGGGCCCTTGCCGCCATCCCGACCCTGACCTGACGTGACAGACTCGAAGCCCCCTGCCACCCACCGTCTCCGCTTGCTGGCGGGCCGGGCGGGCCCTGCCGCCATCCCGACCCTGACCTGACGTGACCTGACCGAGCCCCCGCCCCCCCCTCCCCGGGACTGCTGGGCGGCCGGGCGGGCCCTGCCGCCCATCCCGACCCTGACCTGACGTTTGACCTGACCGAGCCACTTCCTTCTCACCGCCACTGCTGGCGGGCCGGGCGGCCCCTGAACTCCGCCATCCCCGACCCTGACCTTGACGGACGTGACCTGACTTGATACCCCGAATCGCCCCTGACTCGCGGCACACTCCCCCACCTCCCGCCCGCTGTCACCCCCCCCCGCGAACCGTCACCCCCCCTCCGCCGCTGCCCTCGTCCCCCGCTTGCAGCCGCCGCCGCTGTCACCCCGGGAAGGAGGCATCGCCCGTCGTCACGCACGGCATTCACCCGTGATCAGCGAGGGTCGAGGCGCGCGCGTTAATTTCCGCGTCATTTGTTTTACCCGCTCCCAATGCGCATTGATCGCGTCCTCTATAGATTTGTTTTGAATGGGTTCTGATTACACATATTCAGGGGTGTAATTATGGGAGGCCGTGGGGCGGGTGCAGTGCCGATCGGCTGCCCGCTGCTGCTGCCGGTTCCGGCTCAAAGGCGACCGAGCGTGTTGCCGCCGTTGGCCGGCTTCACACCGACTCAGCGGCTGTGAGCACTGAACACTGAACACACATACCTACGTTCAACAGCAACGGGCCGGACGCGTATACCAGTAAGACGCCTTCATCGGCGACGGACGACGAGCGAGATGAGCCCTCGGGTACAAAACTTAAGTCAATAACATAATTTATTGAATGGGGCTACCAGATGGCGAAAACCGCTTGTTAATCAGATGTGGGATTCCAAAGATATAAGCTTCTGAAAAGGGTTACGGTCGGGCCGGGCCGGGTCGTCCGCTTATATGCGATACAAATCCCGTATTCAGCGAGGACTCGCTAGCGCTTCGCGCTCGCTCGTAACAACACACTGTGTTGGTCGCATTTAGTGGCACTGTGCTGGTGTTGGAGGACCGCACACGGGCAAACTGTAGGTGTCGGGCCTCATACAAACACACTGCACTGATGTCGGGCTGCACGTGTGGCCACCGATCCGCCTGGTGCAGCTGGTATTTGGTATATCAGACCCAGGTGGTCAGTAGTGACCGTGGCGGTATTTAGGGCCTGGCCGGGGTCACGTGGTACAGCGGCGGTAAGTCTGCAGAGGAATGCCGGCCCCGGTGACCGGAGACGGCACCGGCTGACTGATGGCGCCGAGACTTCACACTGACGCAGAGGGACGACCACAGCCGCACACAGAGGCACGACCGCTTGTTTTTCTTCCCGAATTAAATAAACACCGCTCAAGCATCCTCAAATTCATTGCCGCAATGCAGCACGATAATTTGTCTGTCTTGCAAAAAGCAGACTGTGATATCTGGACAAATGTCCCATGACTGCAATTATTAAACTTGCCGGAACAGCGCCAGCCTAACTCCCAGCACATCAGCTACCTCTGCAACCAATCGTCACCAGCATCTCTCCCTCTCCACCAGCCCCTAGCACCACTGCCTACCCCGACCCTGCATGTAGCACCACAGTCGCGGCCTGAGCCTCCAGCCGATATGCGCGTCGCGTACGATATATGCCGATCGTTCATCACGTATTTGTTTTAGCTGCGCGGCAGTGGTGGCGCGGTCGATGGCCGCAAAGAGTACTAATTACCTTGCTGCACGGACCAGCCAGCTGGCCGCGGCCGCCGACTTATTAAATCTGCGCGGCATTGATCGCCGCCTCTTAACAGCCGCGACCTGCCCCGTCGATGGACAAGTCACAATAATCAATGGATAAATTTGCATCCGATAGCACCGGCGGCCGCCACCTAATCCGCTGATTTAGAACACCAATAAATCCCCGTCCAGCCGTGCTTTTATTGAATATGAAAATCCCCATTCGTAAATCGTCGGTTGATAAAGGTGGCGTGGCGCTGTCGGGGTCGGCATTGGCAGCTCAGCGGGGTGACAGGGGTGACAGCGGTGACAGCGGTGACAGGGGTGACAGGGGTGACAGGGGTGACAGGGGTGACAGCGGTGACAGCGGTGACAGGGGTGACAGCGGTGACCGCCAGCCACAGGTGAGAAAACAGCGCCGCCATTAATGTGAGGACTGGGGAGCCGGCCCGACCCGGCCCAGCGACACAGGTGTCGTGCAGGAGAGGCCATCTCAGAGTCAGCGAGCAGAATGACTCGGACTCTGCACAATGAGAACCACCGACTCACCTGAGCTGATGGGCTGGCGGCGTCGGCCGGCGGTCGGTCGTCGGTGCAAGGCGGCTCAGACTTCATCGCCTGAGACGCCTCCGTCAGGATGTGCGCGATCCTCTCATCGGCTACGGCCTCCTCTGTGCGGCCAACAACCAGAGAGGCGCGCGAGTCCTTGGCTGTCGGGGAACAGGGCAGCGTTAATAACACGACACACAGACACATCCAAACACACAATCACAGCAGACGATATCATACAACAACAGATCACAAAGCCATCCGATGCGAACGACGCCCATAAATATTGCAAATGCGTTTCCGTTTTATAATTAGGACGTTTCAATATTGAAATGGAAACTGCCATCGTTCCATACGAGCGAACAAAATATTCATAATCTCCACTGGGGTACAGCTCATATTTTATGCATGTCATTCAAACAAAAGCGCCGAGAGCGACTGCGCCCGGGGATGATGCTGTGCTGCAATACAACACCGCACTGTTAGCGATGAGCGATGATCCGATACTGCCGGCGCGGGCGTGTGTGTGTGTGTGTGTGTGGATGGGCAGCAGGGACGGAAGCGGGCGCGCCGCCTTACTTACCCCGCTGATCACTGCTCTCCTCTCACCTTACTTATCCTGCTGATCACTGCTCTCCTCTCACCACCCACCGGCGCCGACACGACCGACACCCGGTACACCACTAACTCCACCCCGACGAGCCCAGAAGCCCAGCGACGCTCCGTCCAAGCCAAACGCGGCGTAAAGCACGGCTGATTTACACGAGCTGCGGCGCCAGCTCTCCGCCCCGCGATTGGCAGCGCGTTCGAGCGCGCCCACCGGCCGCCGAGCATAAACCACTCGCCGAAGATCGGCCGCTGTTGATCGAGATTAACCCTGCGGCGCGGTCGGAGTGGTGGCCTGGCCTGACAGCCGGCCCTGCCACGGTGGCACACGTCTCGACAGTGACATCTCAGCCCGCCAGCGGTGGGTCCACACTCGTTAACTGTCGATACACATACCGCGGCCGCTCCTCGCGTTTATTTGCACTATAAATAATCATATCCGGCCAGTCCACTTAATCGAGATTAACCTCTGGACAGGAAATCAGAGGACTGGGTCGCTCGAGTCAGCCACAGATCCGCTCCGACAGTGACGGGGTACCGCTGCCAACGCGGGCCGCCGACCGCCCCAACTCTTCACTATTGATTCGCCACTGTTAATAGCGCTTATTTGCATTATAAATAATCACATCAGACCAGTCCACTTCTTCCAATGAGAGGGGCGGTCGCTGAAGGGCGGCCGCTCCCCATTCGATCGATCCCCGGATCCCCACTCTACCTGATCCCCGCCGGACCGTGACGTCACTCAGCACCCCGAGCTGCCGCCCATCAGACAGAGGTAGCGGCGTGGCGCGGCGCGGCGCGGCGGGTCGGCCCGGCGGCACCCACTGGGCCGCGGCCCTGCCGCTTGGCGTCAGTACCGATGTTTGGGTCGACGAACGGTCATCCAGCCTTAGCGAGCAATGTGAACTGGGTTCCAACAAATTGCGCTGGAGACCCGCCTCAGACCCGATCAAAGGGCCTTCCTGACCGACTTTGTAGGTCAAGCCGTGACCTGAGGGCATCAACAACTCAATTTGTTTACGTGGACCAAACGCCGATCATCTTGGGGTGAAGGCGACGATTGAAACTATCACCCTATTCCGAGGGACATGAGAACCGGGTCGACTTTGTCAGAGGCACGTCGGCAAAACGTCCCAAATCTAACCGCCGCAATCGTCCCCAGTTCCACAAACGCCTGAAACCTCCACCGTTCGCCAGATCCGGCCGGGCCAGCCGCGTGCCGATAAAAGACTGTGACAGATAGCGCGGCGACAAAGCGGCTTTTTCTGCGGTGCGGCGCGGCGCGCTCTACAATGGCCGAGGCTGTTGTCGGTCGGTCAGAGGTACCGCCACGATAAGACATCACAGCGCCGCCATCCTGCACAGCCGCACATCGCCCGCCCGCCGCACACTGCCGCTATTTGTCGAGCCATCAATACAATCGATCGAAACACAGCCGCCGCAGGACAGGCCGGCCGGCCGAGCCACACTGGCCCCAGTTCGTTCCTCTCGGCCGACTCGACACGTTTCGCTAGGTGTCGAGACGCGGAGTCGGCGTAGGGAGCCGATCGAGACGACGATCGAGACGAGCTCGTCTCAAGACGACTCGTCTCCTCGCGCCGGCTGTGGTCGCGCTGCATCAGCGGCGGCAGTGTTGATTCAGACGGAGTGGGCGGAGACGCCAGTCACGGCAACTCTCGACACGTGGGAACCCCGCCGATAGAGACGCCATCATTAAAACGCCATCAGCCGAGAGCATCACCGCGCACAGCCGCCACCCGACTGCCGCAGACGCACACAACTGCCGCAGACGCGCCGCAACTGCCGCAGACGCGCCGCAACTGCCGCAGACGCGCCGCTTCTGCCGCAGACGGCGACAAGTATAGCGCATTACGGCGGCTGGGAGCGTGCCACCACGGACCGCTTACTCGGCTGCATGTCGCGTCGCTGTGCTCTATCGCAGTTGTTTCTGTCGGCCACTGTCCCCAGTCCACAGCGCCGCTCAGCGTCGCGTCGCGTCGCTATGTTTGTATTGGCAGCTGAGGAGGGAAGGCACCGGTTCCACGGACACCTGTCACACTGCCAGGACGTATCACGTCATCTGTCCCCCTGCCACCGGCTAGCCATCCGCGTTACCCCCATAGAAACACCGACCGCCGTCCGCCGTGCTAACATTTGACATATGACCACATAGTCATATAGATATGTGGACATATGGAAACGGTGTCGGTAGTCAGTATCACGGTGACAGAGACGGTGACGGTGACAGGGGTACGGTACAGGGGACTATACGGTGACGGTGACACCGTTGATCAAGGACGCAGGAACCGGGGGGCAGGGGGCAGCCGCCCCCAACATCGTCAGATTTTAACATTACGCCTATGGCGTTGCATGGAAAGAATCGACTTCAGAATGCCTCGGGCACCCCCCAGCTAAGGGAAGGTTCCGGCGCCCCTGCCGTTGATAGAGAGGACAGAGAAGACGCGCTGTATCTGCTGCGGCAGCGATACGGAGCGGGGAGACCGGACGACAGCAGCGTGTTAACACGCCTGTCGTCCGGCCGGTCGGAGGCCTCGGACATCCGGGCGGCGGCTGCTCGACAGCGGCAGGAACGTGTCAGAGAGGACAGTATCAGGAGACGGCGCCGACAGCCGGGACATTGCCGGCACAGGCGGGACAACAGTGGACGAGCGGCGCGGCTGGCCACAGTTGCTGCACGACTGCGGCGGCCTCGGCGGACCGGCCCGCGCGACAGCGCATTTCTCGTCGTGTTCACCTATGGGACGGGTGGGTACGTCGCCAGAGCACGCCTCCAGAGTACGCCGCTAGAGCGGCTCACTCCAACACTTCGCCAGAACCTTCACCATAGCACGCCGCCAGAGCACGCCGCAGCAACACACCGGCCGTAGCTCGCCGTAACAGCACTCGGGTCGTAGCAGCAGTCGGGCCGTAGCAGCTCAAAGTCGGCCAGCGCGGCCGGCGCGGCTGTGTGGCGGCCTGTTTTTGTCGGTGCAGCGACACCGCAGTAAAACGCGTCCAGACACGGAGTCGCGTCCACCGCGGCCGCCTATCGCAGGCTAATCGGCGCCCCTTTTTACCAGCGTGTGGTTATACTGGGCGGTCTGCTGGAACCGGTAGGGAGAGGCAACGGGCCAGTGCCGGGCTTCAATCACCCCAGTCCAGAGTTATCACAGGTTCATTACACGGGTTCGGACCGGGGGGGGGGGGGGACGGGACGGTATACGGTGAACAAAGACAGGCTGCTGGGGGCCGGAGGACTGAGGTAGGTTAAGTCGAGTGACAGACTAAGAAGAAGGAATTATATGATCATGATACGAAAATGGATGTGGACTGTGAAAAGCGCATCCTGACATACGCACAACATTGTCAGGGGAATCGGCAGTTCTTCTAATGTCAAACCATTTGATTTAATGCATCACCATAGGTTATGCTTGCCTGAAAATGTAGATGGGTATCGCGGTGCTACCTGGCCTTCCTTTTATTTACTTCGGCGTTCTAATAATGCGAATGCTGAGTAAAACCGCAATATGCTTTGAAGCGACAGTTACAATCAACATTGTAGTCTAGCGTCAAACTTGAAAAGTGAACTGCAATGGCCCCGAGCCTGTGGTCGGCCACACATTGTGATAACATCAGACTACCGAGTAAACCCACTTTACGTTGAGCGGTTAGTGAGGGTTAACAGTTATCCTCTGGGTTCCAGCGATGGCGAATCATACTGTCTCTTCAGACGGCTATGAATAACACAGAGGGCAGGCAAAAGCCGCACTGGCTCGGTTCAAATGACATAAGGCATGACCAGGCGACTTCAATATAAACAAAAACATATCAGGTGTCGGCCAATATAAGTAGGCATGATGAAACCAACGAGACATAGACCAGTGGATGCAGCAAATGACATACAGACCAGCGCACATCAGAACATCTGAAGCACCGCTCCACGACCCGGCCAAGACCAGCACCCCTCCCTCCTTCCCTCCCTCCTCCGGCCTTGGCCGCCCCTCTGGCGACAGCGACACCCCCTACCTCGGTGCGGGATATCAGCTGCCTGCCACCTGACACAGGCCGCTACATCTCTCATCAATAACCAGCGCCACCTGACGAAAACGATCCACAACTGCACAAATATTATCGGAGAAAATAGTCGGCGTCGTCGTCGCGGCGGTGTCGCGTCGCCTTCGACGACAGGTCGACGGGCGACCGACGTCGACAGCGGCGCGGCGCGACGGCGAAAAATGACCGGCCGCCGCCAGCGAGCTCGCGAACAATGGGCGACAACTCCCGCCGCTGCCAAGTCGACTCCAGGAGAGAGGAGAGAGAGAGAGACAGAGGGTCGCGCCGTCGGCCCTGGACCCGGTTATAATTGGGACGGTCGCCGCCGCCGACGCCGCCGGTGCCTCTGCCGCTGCTTCTGTCGTCACCTGCACCGACCAGCGCCGTCACCGGCAGGCGGGCGGCACGGCAGTGGGGTGAGCAGCCAGCGAGCCGTGCTCGCTTCTGAAGCAGAGCTCGGGGCGACACCGCCTGGCCGAAGCTGACCAGCATGGCAGGCTCCGGTCAGGGACAGACAGACGACACAACCCCGCCTCCCGCCCATAACTTACACCGCCACCGCCCGGCGGTGGCGGCGGCGGCGGTGGCGGCGGTGGCAACGGCGGGCCTTCATAAAACACAACACCGGCTCAATTGCCCCCGATACGATCTCGCCGCGCCGCCCCATGTTTTAATATCATATCGCAGAGAGGATCTCTCGCTGTTTTATGGAAGACGTATCTGCCGATGAATTCGGTATGCTAATTTATAGCGCTGGGCGCGTGTGCTTCCGTGCGGGGTATCGCGGCGTCTTCCCGACTGACGGATTTATTAATTCGCATCGAGGGCGGCGGCGGCGGCGCGCGGGGCTGCGCCGATTACGCCGCTCATTGTGCTCCCCTCCCCTCCCAGCCCCGCCCCGGCCCGGCGCTTTTGTTTTCGGGCCGCGGGGCGCCCGGCTAAAATCGCGCGATCGATATGCAATCAATTGAAATTCAGCGGCTGCCGGCGGCGATGGTGGCGCGCGGCAATTAACGGCGCGCTGCGTCAGGTTCGCCGCCGACAGCACCGCCGCGCTGACGTCATCAGGTGGGGCGGGGTGGGCGATCCGCTCTCCATCCGTCATAGGAGCTGGGTACGTCACATCGCGTCACTCAGCGCTGGGTGCGTCACATCGCGTCACTCTGTACGGCACGGCTCGGACACACTGTACACACAGACAGACAGACAGACAGCCGACGTGACGCGCAGTCCGGTAGCCGTCCAACAGACGGTATGACCGCAGCAGGGCCACATTGTTAGCAATGGCCAGCACGCCTGGCCACAGCCAGCTGCCATCCTGTCAGGCTCGGAAGGCTCAGCACTCTCAGTGCAACAGTTCAGGCAGCCGCCAGTCAGCGGTTGAATGAACATCACCCCTATCACCGTCACCATCCTCACTAGTAACTGCACCAGCAACTGTCCGTCCAACGCACCCAGTCGTCCTACCAGCGCGACACCGGTATCAGAGCAGCCTCTTCTCGGCACATCGGACACATCGGACAATACCTCGTCACTCGTCTCTCGTCACCCGACGTCGGACAGACGGCCGGCCCCTGACGCAACTCAAACCAGCTCGGTGGCCGACAACTGCCGCCAAAGCCGGCTTTGGTCTTGCACGTCGCGGTCGGTTAGCCACGGCTGGGCGCACCATTCCGATGTGATCGAGCTGGCAGCGAGACGGTCGCCGGGGCCGGTACGCCTCGCTAGTGAGCCGCGGTGTCCAGAGATGTCGGGCCAGAGATCGCCGCTCTCCACTCGCTCAATCAGAGAGGAGTGGTAGCAGGAACAGCAGCGGATCTTAGCTAACGAGCTGATCGCGCCACCGCCGGCCCTCCTTTGTTCGCCAGCGCACCGGTCCATTCAGCCCCGAGACGAGCTTCAGTTCAACAGGCCGGAATGGCACGCACAAGATAGCATGGCCAGTATCTGGATCGCCGCGCTGGTTTGTGGGATGACAACCCTAGGACCTAGATCGCGGTAAATGTCATCATAAGGAGTTCTTGTCATGATTTCGATTAAATATGATTTCATTACATCGTCATGGATTTCATTATTTGGTTCAGCCGAACTATCTTCAAGTCAGACTTACACCCGGTAGAATGTCTCGTTTCCCAGTTAGTATTGAGTTCCTCTGACCTCTCGGCCACCTCTGGACTGTTCTCCCACAGACTACAGTCAGCTGCGGAGGGTCGGCGGCCGTCAGAAGACAAGTCTCTCTCCGTGACTGTCAGCCCAGTGACTCCTGTCCCAGCCGGGACGGGCTGAGCTGCGACAGCCCTCAGAAGAGAAGCCCCCTCTCCATCAGCCCTACCTCGGCTGGGGGCGCTGCGCCAGCCCGCAGCTGTGTCTTCGCGCCGCTTCAAAGGCGGCCGGCTGTCGCGACTGACACGGACCATCCATTCACAATTGGCACGTGTCACTAGCCGTGAGCGCCGATCGCGCCACGCAAATAAACACCGCCCACCGATGACAAATTCCCGGCGGCGGCAGCCAGTGGGTGCCGGCAGCCGCCGCCGCCACACCGGAACTCACCGACAGACGCACATACAGCGAAACAAGGTTCCCAACTAGATAGTGGTCAGTTAATTTCACAATTTAATTCAAGAATACAGTTATGAATGGTAGTTCAGAGTCCCACGCCAAAGAAGATGCATCAGAAGCATCTCATCAATAAGCCATGGTAATGACTTACTAACCACATACATTTACATTATTAAACGTATATATATATATAAGAAACATGACCGATGGCATGATTCAGAGGCCTGTATTTACAAGTTGCAAAGCCTGCAACAATCAAAAGCCACGAAGTCGTGCACATTATAATTAACACGATCCGATTGCAGTCATGGCTGTTCTTCTAAAGGTTCCCTCCTGGACCGTGGCTGTTCACTGAAGACCATCTGTTCATACCCGCCGCGACCACCAGACGCGCGTCCTGCCCCTTCTCTCCATCACACAGCGAGCAGGCACCTCTCCATACGGCCACCTCTCCACGCCGCCGAGTGTCGACTGAGGCGCTGCACGTTTTTGCGTCAGTCCGACACGGAAAAACAGGCGGCCGGCCGAGGGCCAGATGACAGCGCCGTCATCGCAGCTGGTGAGACACGAACCAGCCGCCGGCGCCGCCCCCTTCTCCCTCACAAACCCGATCACAGGCAGTACCTAATCAGTACCACCACTGGCTCGGGCCGCGGCCGATCAGCCACCATTATCGGCACTGAGGTGACCGCCACACGGCCCGCTCAGTCCACAGCGACACGGCCCGCTCAGTCCACAGCGACACGGCCCGCTTCGTTCGACAGCGAAACGGCCCGCTCAGGTCCACAGCGACACGGCCACGCTCAGTCGACAGCCACACGGGCCCGCTCAGTCGACAGCCACACGGCCGCTCAGTCGACAGCCAAACACGGCCCGCTCAGTCGACAGCACACGGCCCGCTCAGTCCACAGCCACACGGGCCCGCTCCAGTCGACAGCGACACGGCCCGCTCATCGACAGGGCGACACGGCCCGCTCAGTCCACAGCGGGACCACGGCCCGCTCAGTCCACAGCGACACGGCCCGCTCGTCCACAGCCGACACGGCCCGCTCAGTCCACAGCGACACGCCCGCTCAGTCCACAGCCACACGCCCGCTCAGTCGACAGCCACACGCGCCCGCTCAGTCCACAGCCGGGACACGGCCCGCTCAGTCGACAGCGGACACGCCCGCTCAGTCCACAGCCACACGGCCCGCTCAGTCCCACAGCGTCACGGCCCGCTCAGCCACAGCGACACGGCCCCGCTCAGTCGACAGCGACACGGCCCGCTCAGTCCACCAGCCACCACGGCCCGCTCAGTCCACAGCGGCACGGCCCGCTTCAGTCCACAGCGACACGGCCCGCTCAGTCCACAGCGACACGGCCGCTCAGTTCCAACAAGCGACACGCCCGCTCAGTCCACAGCCACACGGCCCGCTCAGTCCACAGCGACACGGCCCGCCTCAGTCCACAGCCACACGGCCCGCTCAAGTCCCACCAGCGACACGGCCCGCTCAGTCCACAGCCACACGGCCCGCTCAGTTTCCACAGCCCACACGGCCCGCTCAGTCCACAAGCCACACGGCCCGCTCAGTCCACAGCGGACAGGCCCGCTCAAGTCCACAGCGACACGGGCCCGCTCAGTTCGACAGCCCACACTGCCCGCCAGTCCACAGCGACACGGCCCGCTCAGTTCCACAGGACACGGCCCGCTCAGTTCCACAGCCACACGGCCCGCTCAGTCCAACAGCCACACGGCCCGCTCAGTCCACAGCGACACGGCCCGCTCCAGCCCACAGCCACACGGCCCGCTCAGTCCACAGCACACGGCCGCTCAGTCGACAGCGACACGGCGCCGCTTCAGTCGACAGCGACACGGCCCGCTCAGTCCACAGCGACCGGCCGCTCAAGTCCACACGCGACACGCCGCCTCAGTCGACAGCGACACGGCCCGCTTCAGTCCACAGCCACACGGCCCGCTCAGTCGACAGCGACACGGCCCCGCTCAGTCGACCAGCGACACGGCCCGCTCAGTCCACAGCGACACGTCCCGCTCAGTCCACAGCACACGGCCCGCTCAGTCGACAGCGACACGGCCCGCTCAGTTCACAGCGCAGGCCCGCTCAGTCCACAGGCCACACGGCTCCGCTTCAGCACAGCCACACGGCCCGCTCAGTCCACAGCGACACGGCCCGCTCAGTCCACAGCCACACGGCCCGCTCAGTCCACAGCGACATGACAGACAGACAGGCTCGTCTGTGCTGCTCTGCGGGCGGTGCGCCGCTGGGATCGGGCGATCCAGCTCACGACACGCAGCAGACGGTGAG
Organism: Semibalanus balanoides; assembly: GCA_014673585.1. Lineage (NCBI taxonomy): Eukaryota > Metazoa > Arthropoda > Thecostraca > Balanomorpha > Balanidae > Semibalanus > Semibalanus balanoides. The sequence goes on along the minus strand of VOPJ01005274.1, from coordinate 157,613 downwards.
CACGCTAACACCGCTCACACCGCCGGCAACACCCAGCTAATGACGCCAATCGCCACAAATACAGGCCGCGACGCCCGAATCCAGCGTGAAATATGGTGTCGATTTTTCTTTGAGGCCGCATTCACAGAGCCACAATGGACGTAAATTACGCCGCCTTATCCGTGCCCATTTCGACACATTTCCAATGGTATAAAAAGTACAAATCCGCGGGCCAGGAGTTAAGTATTATTTATTGGCGTTGTCAGGCGACAAGAAAGTGTGAGTGCGTCTGAATGGGAGTGTCGTGCGCTGCAAAAGGTGTGCTGCGGATGCGACTGCGAGTGACTGCGACGGGGCCCCGCGAGAGAGGGAGCCGACCACGCGGAGAGTGGGAGACGAACAAAAAGACAGGGGGAACAGGTGGGCGATGCGCCCGTTCTCACCCATCTCAGAGCCAGCAGCCAGTCAGGGCAACGGAGGAAGAGCAGCCGAGAGGGAACGGGTTCCTCCCGGTGGTTTGCGACGATTAGCGCTTCACAGACCGGGCAGCGTCCATCAATCAAAGTCCGTTTAGCGCGCGGCCGCTTTCCCGGGGGCCGGCACACAATACATGTTAATCATAGTGCTGAGCTTTCAGTGCGGGAAGACTGGCCACCGGCGCATCGGGCGGAACCCCGAACCGATGCGTCACAAACGTCACACAAGTGTCACGCTGAGAGCCCATCACCCGGCCATGGGAACGGGGTACCGCATGACAACACCCGCACCAGAATCAGCCCGGCACCGCATTATAACGCGCTGATGATGTTCTGTCACCAGGTCCCGAACACCGCACAGTCCACTCCACATCGGACCCCTACCGTCCACAGTGCCCAGTCCAGCCTCCTCTACAGTCCACTCCGCACCGCCCCTCGCAGCCCCAGTGGCCGGTCTGTGTCGTGTGCCGACCCTTGTGTGTCGGCCGTACCCCTGTGAGTTGTGTCAGCCCTTGTCGTGTGTCGGACCGTACCCCTGTCCGTATTCGGCCCCATCCATCACAGGGCGTCCGGCCGCTGCAGCCGACTCGCACAAAAACGGCCCCTGCTCCGATCATAATTACAAACAGGATCGATGGCGGGCGGGGATCACACCACCCGACCACGCCCCTGTCTCGGGTTTCTGGTCCCGGTCTCTAGCCCCGGTCTCTAGCCCCGGTCTCTGGTCCCGGTCTCTGGTCCCGGTCTCTAGTCCCGGTCTCTGGTCCCGGTCTCTGGTCCCGGTCTCTGTCCCGTCTCGGTCCCAGGTCTCTGTTCCCGGGTCCTCTCTGGTCCCGGTCTTCTGGTCCGGTCTCTGCGTCCCGGTCTCTGGGTCCGCGTCTCTGGTCCCAGGTCTTCTGTCCCGGTCTTCTCTGGTCCCGGTCCTCTGTCCCGGTCTCTAGTCCGGTCTCTTGGTCCCGGTCCTCTGGTCCGGGTCTCTAGTCCCGGTCTTGGTTCCCGGTCTTCTTGTCCCGGTCTCTAGTCCCGGTCTCTGGTCCCGCGTCTTCTGCGGTCCCGCGTCTCTAGTCCAGTCCCGGTCTCTGGTCCCTTGTCTCTGGTCCCGGCTCTGGTCCCGGTCTCTGGTCCCGGTCTCTGGTCCCGGTCTTCAGCTGAACAGTGGACGAGTGACAGTGGACATTGGACAGAGGAATAGGCCGACCAGACGCGCTATGCACTGCTCTGCGGTGACCATGCCACACTTGGGTCAGACAGCCTTGTTAGTTTTTTATTGGGGTTTTAGGGCGCAACAACTTCTTAGTTATGAGGCATTAGTTTATACATCAGTTTCTCACAGGACACCAATAGCTACAGCTAAGTGAAAATCACGACAGTTCGGTATTCAAATAATCCATTATACGAAATAGTCACCATACCGCCTATACGAGTGAGGTTGACAGTGCAGTGTTCGGGAACTGTTGCACCAGCACCAGCGCACCCGATCCGTCACCTGGACAGGACACTGCGCTCCGACACCGTCCGGACCGTCCGGACCGGCCGTCCGGACCGTCCGGTCACCTAGTTAGGCCTGTATTGTCGGCCTACAGAGGCGGCGAATGCTGCTGACCTGAGAGCAGCAGCTGCCGTCGGGAGCAGGGCTGCGTCTGTCACAACTGGCCAGTCTCCGAGAGCCGTGTTTGGTCGCCGGTAGGCCACCGGACCGGGCCACCGGACCGTCATACGTCACAGACAGCCATTCAGCGAGCTGGTCAGATCAGCAGAGGAAAAACACAGGAGAACTTGCTTAGCGATGACGGTACATTTGAAGCCCATGCTTCGAAAAGTAGGACATAGATGGTGATTACTAATGAAAAATTGCCGAAAAACTCAGGTCTGAGAGGTTTTGATAAGTACCTAAACACATACAGCGTCTTTTTTCATAACATAAGTGTGAATCAAGTGTCCGTACTCTCGTCACAGGTTTTTGTATGTTTTTCCCACTATGAACTAGCAGTCCAAACTCCACGCCGTGTATGGTCACCAATGCAAACCACAGCGTCAGAGCGCCGCCCACTGGTCACCAATGCAAACCACAGCGTCAGAGCGCCGCCCACTGCAGCGGATAAATATCAGCTGCAGGCATGATCAGCGGGCAAATTACTCCGCACCGGGTACACAGTGCCCAAAGCTTGTCGTTTCGTCGGGGACGTTATATTGATCAGAAGTGCATTAGCTTGACTGACAACATATTCGAACTAAGCCGGCTCCAGTTCCGCCTTGGCGCCAATGTCCGTTCAGCCTAAGGTCAGTGTGAAATTTCCGTATCGCTGCTCCCTGCTCAGTGAGTCGATGCCAGAGCTGGAGCTGGAGCCATGTTAAACGAACCCCACGGGCACGCTAACTTACAGACAACCCACCATATACCCAATAATTACAATACCCATACTATTGTAATCGTCCTACATCAACATGTCTGCTGTGTTCTTGCATTATCATCACTTCGCCCCCGTTTTAAACCTGCGTCAGTGGTTCACCATAACCCGCTGTATTATCGGCGTTGTTCTGAAAGCCAACACACCCCGTCGTGAAGCTCGTGCCTGACAGACAGGCGACGCCGGCTGCCGACAGGCCGCAAATGAAGTCATCACGGCCGACCCAGCTGCGTGGCTCACGGTGATGGGCGTGCCCGGCCGTGCCACGCGCACCGCCATAAAACCCATCAGGCGACCGGCCGCCGCCGGGGCCGGGGCCGGGGCCGGGGCCGGGGCCGGGGCCGGAGCCGGAGCCGGGGCTGGGACCGGGACCGGGGCCGGGGCCGGGGCCGGGGCCGAAGCCGAGGCCGGGGCCGGGGCCGGGGCCGGGGCCGGGGCCGGGGCCGGGGCCGGGGCCGGGGCCGGGGCCGGGGCCGGGGCCGTGCCGACGGGCAGTGACACAGCAGCTCGCCATAGTGATGGCCCCGCTGCATCCGCCTGCGCCGTCCGTCCCTCTATCATCACTAACACGCGTCAATCGCAGCTGGCTCCGGCCGCGATGGCCACCACTGCTGCGCTGCACGCAGCCAACGAGGATGCACGTCATTACTGCGAGCTGAGCTGAGCGGTGCGGCGCATGATGCGGCAGATGGCGGCGTCTGTGACGCCGGTGTCGGTCCGCCGGTCCAGTAACGCTGCCATCACTCCGCCGCGGCCATGGCAGCGCCGAGCCGACACCTCGGAGCCGACACCTCGGAGCCGACACCTCGGAGCCGACACCTCGGAGCCGACACACGAGCGACGCTCTAACGACGCTGGACGCCAAACCTGCAGCTGCTACTTGCTACTATTCTTCTGAAATGGACGACCGATTCAAAGCAGGCTGACTCGCCGACCACATTAAATATGTGTGTGACTTCCGCCCTCACATTAAATATTTCCGACTTCTCCAGCTCGGTGCCAGGCGGCCGTGCCAGTCGGTAGCGGCGGCAGAGGTTATATAGCACACGCACCGACGGGCCGATCGGTCGGTTTAGCAACAGCGACGTCCGCCACAAAGCCGCAAGAACTGACTCTGAAGTGCCACAAGACAGGCGAGGAGAACGCCGTTACTTCTTTGAGTAACCGCAGGCCAGAGGCTAGTCCGAGGGCGATCGGCCACGCGTCCGACTGCCAACACCACACCAACACACATTCCAGCCCAATTGTCCTTTTTTCCCTCTCGCTGCGGATGTTAACGAGGTGTACGTCGGTTAGCCGGCAATTAAAGGCGCACAAATGGCTCGGGACCACCCCTGTGCGATCGCGTCTACAGGCGACCTCTGACCTCATCAGTCCACCGCTGAACACGTGACCGAAGGGTGGGCTGGAGGGTCTTCATGGAAGACGCTCGCCAGAAGGAAATCTAAGAATTCAGGAAGACGCGGAGACCGATCATGTTGTTGGCGCTATTCTTTTTTGGACGATAGTTTATTTGAATTGGAGCCACTGAACACGTGACTGAAAGGTGGACTGGATGATTTTCTTGGAAGACGCCCGCCAGACGGGAATCTAAGAATTCAGCGAGACGCGGGGACCACCGGTCATGTTGTTGGCATTTTTTGACGATGGTTTGTTTGAATTTGATTATTAATGGACACACTGTTAACACAAGCCATGCAAACGAAATCTGTTCCTTATAGGAATGATGAAATATATTATAAATGTTTAAGTTATATCATAAAGACATAAAAGACATAAAAGAAGAGTGCAACAAAGAGCCTCCAGGGCCCATACGAGGTTGCACATATCCCCCCAATCCATCAGTCTTCTCACCCTTCCAGTCCACCCCACCTACCTAAAAACAAGCCTAACCCACGTTAGACTATTGAACTAATCCCTTCTCTGTTTATAGTATTTATCTAATCTAATTTTGAAGGAGGCAATGACACTGCTAAGTAAGCACTCCCCCGTAGCTTATTCCAATTGTCCTACCACCCTTCTGCTGAAAAAATGACTGTTCGAAGCCTATTATCTACTTTGTTATCATACAGTTTATGCTGATTGACCTCATACATACGATTTTCCCTAACTGAATCAAACATATCCCTTTAAATATCCAGATGCTGACCAGTTCACAAATTTGAGAACTAACTCTCAGACACACATCTCCTACTGTATGCCGTATATCTGTTATGCATCGCACCCTATAAAACATACCCAATTCTTTTAATCTTCTTCATAAGGCATACTATAAAGACAATTTACCATTTTTGTTGCCCTTTTCTGAACTCTTCTAACAACCAACAATCTTTCTCATATGTTGGGGACCAGGCTTGCACGCAATACTCTAGATGTGGTCAAACATATGCACCAATACAGTTTAGTATTACCTCTTCACTTTTAGTACGGTAACATTTCTGTTAATAGCCCCCAGCTTCTAAGCGCCTTTTTCACTAGATTCTACGACCTGATTCCGACGATGATAGTCTGCTGTTTACCACGGACCCCTAAATCTCTTTCCTTTTCAATCGCTCTAGTTTTCTGGCCACCCATTGTGTCATACTTGTGATTTACTGCCTAACTCGTCAGCGTGCATGAATCTTACATTTGCTCAATTGAATTTCATCTGCCATGCTTCAGACCACTCAACTAGCTTGTCCAGGTCTGCTTGAAAAACATCCTGAAAACATCATGTTCATGTCGCGTTTTCGTTCACCAGATGTAGGTAAAAACATAAACAGCGGTACTATTGTGCCTTTGCGTCAGATTCACAGTAATTAGAGTAATTAGATCAAAGTATTCACAAGGCGACATGTCAAAAGCTATAAAAAGCAGAACATCAACTGTCAAGTGGTTTATATAAACAAACCGGACCGCGGATAAAGATGCTACATGCCGACAGTGCTGGACTCTATTAAAACACGAACTCGGCTTACTTTGAATGAGGTTGTTTTCGGGCCGGGCCTCAGCAACGCTGCCCGGAAACTCGGCCCGTAAGCGCCGCTCAGGAATCCAAGCTGACCGCAAATTCCCGGCGATTTCGCCGCTCAGCGTGCCAGGATGGGACATCGCCGGGGCCACGCTTGGCTGCCTCAGCCCTTCCGACACCAGGGCAGAACAGGCGGGCATGCCACACCAGCTCAGTCGCACCGTGCCGCGGCCGCCACTGATAACCACCCAGCCGGTCAGTCCAGTCAGCCGGGCCGCTACGACCAACTACCGGCCATCGTCGACCGTGCCGCTGCCGTGCTGCCGTGCTGACCAAACATGGCGTCTGAGCTGCCGTACGGCGCGGCGCTACGGCGTACGGCGCGGCGCTGCCGCCGGGCGGCGTGACGCCTCATCCCGCCCGGACACCACGGTAACACCACAGGGACTCGGACTCGGACCTCAGCAGGACCGGCCGGCAGTCTTCGTTAGCCAGTGCGACACCAGGACCGGCCGTTAGCCAGTCGGACCGGCCGTCAGCGGTCAGCAGCGCCGAGTTCGTGGCATCACGTCACGACCGACAGCGGCCGCGTCACGAGTCGGGGAGTCGAGACGTCACAGTCAGGTCTCATCAGGTGATGGGCGGAGCGGTACCGGAGAGCCGCGACCCTTTCTAGGACGCGCCAGCTGACGGCGCGGTAGGAGGAACCATCAGCCAGCTGACCCGGCGGCCGAGGGCGGAGGGCCGAGGGCCGAGGGCCGAGGGCCGAGGGCGGAGTGAGACGCTGCTGAGCGGGCCACATGCCCAGCGGCCTCACTCGTTATGTGATGGATGATGGGCCGGCCGGCCGACCGCTGGTGTTGACCACCTGGCAGTCTGACACTATGGGACGGTCGGTACAGGACCACCGCGCTCTAAAGGATACACCACGGTAACACCACAGGAGGCAACCGACAGATATAAACGCTCACGGAGGGAGAATTTGACAATTTATTACTTTACCCGACCGGCGTAAAATGAAAAATATGACTAAGACCCTCCACCTTCAGCCCCTCCCGCCCCTCCCCCAACTTGAACGAGGAAGTGGGTCAAATCCGGGGATAAATCTGTATTTTGGTGGATTTGTTTGGTACTTTAAGCGAATTATCCCAGCTCAGCCACAGCCCCTCAACTGTTCTGGAGAAGCTACGCCCCTGAGCCCCGGCTACGACACTGTGTGATGCTGTAAAACATGGCGACGATGATCGGCTTCACAACATGTAATCGAAGCTATTACAACCCTGTACAGGCCGGAACTGTCATCGAATGGCCACAGACAATATATCAAACCCCTCAAACCACCAATCTTCAGAATATCGTCTAAGTTTGTGTTAATCTCGCAGGTGGCAGATGTGCCGGACACAGCGAGCATAGCTACCCGACTAGACACGTCAGGGGAGCTCCAACATACTACCGACCAGCACGAGAGAGCCGGACCCAGAGCAGGTCCACACGAGAGACACCGGGATGGCACCAGTCTCCGGTGGTAATGGACCCGCTTCCCCCGTCCAGTACTGCAGAGCCGGTGTTCCGGGGCGCTCTGAGTGGTGGCCGGACACCCGTCCAGGTCGACCCGACCACGACCCTGACATCTGACGGTGCCGCACGCGAGGCCAGCTGCCTTGCAGACGCCGACACCGGACGGCGTCACGAGAGGGCCGTCAAGAGTGGTTACACAGAGTGAGTGGTCTGTTCGCAGCTGACACACGCCAAGCATGTGACAATGTGCCGGCCGAGCCGCGGTGTGGAGGCACGGTGTCGGTCAGTGAGGTAATCGAACTCAATAATAACACCGAAGACCTCGGGAACGACATCATATCATTACAAAATCCGGATCGCAACTTCCAATATAATTCCTACATGACCCTTGTTAGCCATAGCTGTCACTTCCGGAGGTAGGCATAGTGGACCAGGTCCGCATCTCTGAGTTTCAACTCTGTTGTACGTGGGTGGGTGCGGGAGGGGCTGAGAGGCTGCCAGTCGCAGCCTCTATTATCCTATTGACCACGTGCTCGCGGCGCGGCGCGGCGCCGCTGCTGTCCGCCGCTGGTGACTCATCCCGGCGCCTGATGGCACTCAATGAATGAGGGGCGGGCCACTCCTTCAGAGAGGCCGGAACACGGCCGCGGGGCACTGGCGGTAGAAGCCGACCTCTGGTCATTGAATGCCGACTGATGCTGCTGCTCAAGAGACAGTCACCCAGGGGCGGCGGATGAGGGGAGGATGAGGGGCAGCTACCCCACACTCAAGAAGTTGGGTGAAAACATATGGTCCCCCCAAAAAAAAATGTAAGAGGGACCCTCCTAGATGCCAGTTCGATATTTTATTTTGACCAAAAAATGACCGAGGGCCCCGAGGTGCCATTAGCCAGCCTGAGGGGGCCTAGGTAGGCCTGAAAGGCCCTCAGAAGACCTGAGGGGTCCTCACAAGGCCTGAGAAGCCCTCAGAAGGCCCGAGACTTCAAAATGGGCCTGCCGACGTTTTTGCGATCATTAAGAGGGCTCTGCAACAGCATAATGGTCTAAATCCGAGGAGATATTTCCGATGGAGATAAAATCCAAGGAGATATTTCGCACCATTCTGTTTTGGGGACACTTTGGCCGTGGAGAGGAGCCCCTTTGCCGAAGGGTCCCCTAGGTTTCTTTGCCCCCCTCCCTCCAAAAATACCTTCCGCCACCACTGCAGTCACCATCATCAGGTTAATCTCGATAGCGAACTGTCTCAAATCCTCCCCGAGCCTTCAGCAGCCGCCATGGCCACCGCCGCTGCCGCCACGGGCACCGCCTTGACCGGGCTGGTCAGTAGCAGCCGGACGGCCTGCTGCGTCTGCACATGATAGGGACTGTCCTCCCTGAGACATTCCTTCCGTCACGACAGTGAAGCTGCGCCGCAGCACGAGCACGTGGTTCCAAGTCAGTCCTGAAGTCAGTAACTCAGAGCTAACGGCGAGCACGTGCACACAATCCGCCTCACTGTAGTCGGCAGCACCCGAGCGCGCGGTGTGGACCCCTCTGTACCTCCCTCGGACCTGCAGTACCGGACGCGGCACAGCGCACGCGGGCATGCAAGCCGGCATACCTGGCGACCGACACACCATCTGTCCCCTCCGCCCCCTATGGACAAGCTGCCACCCCCCCCCCCCGTTCGTTCCGGTGTGCGAGGCGTATCGAGGCGAGGCGAGCGAGGCGTATCAATAGCGTTCTCATTATCGTCCGCCATCGATAAGACGCAGCAGCAGCGGCTGAAATATTGCAACCAATAAACTGCGAAACAATAGGAGATTTACTGCACGTCGTAAATCGTGTGCGCGACCCTATACCTACTATATGGCCGTCGTTCGGTGCCAGCGCGCACTGCTCAGAGTCCTCCTCCCCCACCCAGCGACCAACACAAAGGTGCAGAGAGAGAGAGAGAGACTGGTGGTACGTCGGATCACTGCACGGCACCCAATAGCCTCTGTCAGCCGCCGTGTTAGCTCAATGCGGCCTCGTTTGGCGCGGTGACAGCTCTCTGTGGCTTGTCTGCCATGCACGCAGCGTGGTGGGGACAGCGGCTGTCGGTCTTACCCTCTGTCGCACTCAGCAGCGCTCGCGGCGCCTCTGCCGCACGGTGACCTCAAATGGCAATGCGGCCATAAACCCTAATCTCATCATCGCCGCCCCTTGTCTGTCCGAGAGGCAACAGCTGTCCTACTCCCACTGGCCGACCCGAACAACGGAAATGGCCACCGGGAAACGAGTCCTAAGAAACGCACCCAGGAAACGAGTCCGGGGGAACGCACCCGGGAAACGATTCCGAGGAACGCGCCCCAGAAACGCAATCGGGGAACGAGGTTAAACGCACCAGGGGAACGCACCCCTAACGAGGTACCCTCGTCTCCCCGACCCCTGCAGCTCGCCGCGGCGGCCGCAACCCACAGCTTGCCACAACCCTGCGCTAGTGGCCGGTCGCTGCTGCAGCCGCTGTATATTTGTGCAGGCTGGCGAGCCAAGGCTACAGGCAGGCTCGTCAATGGGCCCGAACTAATGACGGCCAACCATACGATCCTGTCATCCGGCCGGCAAGCGCTGACGACTTTGCTTTCGGCGCGCCGCCGCAGCCGCCGCCGCCGCCGCGCCAGATGTTTATTCTGCGGCGAATGTGGTTGATGGCGGTTACGATCGCGACGCGACGCGACGTGGCGCAGCGCGGACTATCGTGATTTAATTACCGATGTGCGGCGGCTCAGAACTCGGTGATTTGTCGCGGACTACTGGGCACCGATGACGGCCAGACACGGAATCGGCGCGAGTGATGGTCAGGTCAGGCGAGGTCGCACAGTGCACTGCCGCTCCGGTCAGTCGGCGCCGGTCTCCGTCCCAGTGGGACACCACTATGGTGCAGTGCAGTGTGGTGTGGGGCAGGGGTGTGCCTCGGGGGAGGGGGGGGTCAGACGCTTCACACGTCTGCTATCAGCCCAGCAGGCGACACTCCCCGTCAGATAACCCGCCGAGGGCTGTAAACGGCCAGGGAGGCTTGACACCTGTCGATATCGAACTCAACACCGGCTCCCGGTCTCAGGCCGTTTATGACGTGCCTTACATCAGCGCCCGCAGAGTTTGCAGTGCGGTCGGGGACGTGTAACTCAGGCGAGCGGCGACACCCGTCGCTCGTGTGCAGGGGTGACGGGAACCAGGGGTGCTGGTGGTGGTGATGTTGGCGGAGACACTTACCTGCTGTCCGCGTACCCTCCCTGGCGTGTCTGTACAGTGTATATGCACGCGTGTGACGATGCCAGCCTCTGCATCCATACCCCACACTATAACCCCACACCACAACATCGTATCTCACCTTTCTTTGGTATGACGGCCTTGAGCATGTAGACGGCAGCGTCGTCCACGGCCCAGGCGTGCATCTTTCGGTAGCTGTCGCGACCCTTCTCCGTCAGCTTCTCCCAGGGCTTCGGCTTGCTCAGCAGCTCGCTGACAGTGCCCTGCGACAGGCCCAGGATGTAGCGGGCGAACATCCTCTGGCCGATGTTGTTCATGCTGAGGAGTTCGCGGACGCGGCGCGCCAGCTGCAGCGTGTCCAGACTCTGGTTGGAGTACTTGTCCATGTTGTAGCGGAGCATCTCCTGCAGACGGGTCTCCATCGGGGTTCCCTTGGGGATCAGTCGGTCGGCCCGGTCCGGCGGCTCGTCGAAGCGGTAGGCGGCGGCGGCAGCGGCGGCCACGCTGGCAGCGTGTTCGGCCGGACTGGGGCTGGGCCGCGGGCTCGGCAGCGGCTCAGTGGCCGCCGGGCTGGACTTGCCGTCCGGGCTGGCCGCCTCCTCAGCGTCTGAAGGCGAGCCGGCGCCACCGGCGGATCGCCAGCTCTCCTCGCCTACCAGAGATGCCACGTGCTCAGGGGGGCCGCAGAAGGGCGGCGGCGGCGGCAGCAGACCCACCGAGGCCGACTGGGACGCCAGCGACGCCAGCGCGCCGCTGGCCGACGAGAACGGCGCGGCGGCGAACGGCGGCGCCGGCAGGAACGGCGGCCGGCGCATACCGGCCACACCGCCGAACCCGGGAGAAGCACCACCCACGAATGCCGACTCCCCAGCCGCCAGGCCGAAGCCTGCAAGAGAAAGGTGCTCTGTGTTGCCGCTGCTCGCTCCTCGCTGCCAAATTTAGCGACTTCTCTCCGCGTGGTGAGAGCACGTCAGCACAGCGGGAGTACGCTACAAGACATGCAGGGAAGGAGGTGACTGACTACGGGGCGGCGGGGGCCGGGTCGGGTCGGAGAAGACGACACATAGCTGACGCGTCAGTCGCCTCCGGCCCGACGGCAGCAGACAAAACACGCAGCCGCCGGCCAGCGCCAACCAAATCCGGGGCAGCGCACAGCAGCGCGCGGCAAGCGAGGAGCGGCGAGCGGAACTCAAAGCACCTTTTTCTACAAGGCAGGCGGGTGGGGTGGGGTGGGGTGGGGTGGGGTGGGGCGGGAAGGGGCGGGAGGGCCACGGACACCAGGGTGTGCGTCAACATCTGGGTTACAACCAATCTAAACAGGGGACGGACACGAGACAGGCAGACAGAAGGCGCACCACGACCGCCACGCACGCCACACCACACAAAGCCGGCCAGTGAGCGCCGCTCGGCGAACCAGTGCGGCCTCTGCCGCGGTGTCCGGCGGCGGCCCGCAGACACTATGTGGACCGTGGCGGGGCCGTGTGGGGCCGGTGTGCGTGGCGACCGCAGCAGCCCAGCCAGGCGGCGACCGCAGCGAAACTGTCCACCGCGGTAATGGCCGCAAAAACACGTGTCTTGTTGCGCGGAACCGACAGCCACCATTACTCACTGGCTGTCTGCGACATGTTCAGGCTGATATGCTCCAAAGATAGCCGCTTTGTTGACATGAGAACACGGCTTGAATTCCGATGACAAAAGCGACCGAAAGCGGAACGCTTCGATTCGGAAAGAAAGTTAACCGGTAAAAATGTGAGAACAAGCCGGTAGTGTCCGGTGCCGCAGTCGGCGATACGTTTGCAGTGACGATACGGTGTCCTCTCTGTGTGATACAAGTCACTCACACGACACCCGAGCAGCACCGCCTGGCTGGGCGAAACGTCTCCCTCAGTGATCCTAACCGGGGGACGGGGTGGAGGGAGAATGGGGGTACAAGGCGTGACCTGAGGTCAGGTCAGCAGCCCACTCACCCTGTAGCTCGGCCGTCTTGACCTTGAGCGCCGTGTTCTCGTTCTGCATGGCCTTGCTCTTCTCCAGCATGAGGACCTGCAGCGGCCTGGCTTCCGACAGAGACCTGTCATCACCGCCGGTGGAGGGCTGAGACGTGCCGGGAAACTCGATCGATTTCAGAATCCTGCCGACAAACAGACCGGTGGACCGGTGTGTGACAGCCGCCGGCGGCTTATGAGCCAGCGATAACGGCATTTAGAGCGACTTAAAACTCCAATCAATACGTTGACCGGGTGGCACAGCTTACTGTCAGTATCTTTACGACATGCCCGATTGCAAGTTTGCACGTTACGTTCCGTCCCAAAGGTCAGTAAACCGTTCGGTCCACACCTTACAAAGCAACACACCAACGGGCAGGTATTTGAATCATCCCCTTCACGAGACTTACGAGAATTCCTTTTTGAGCTCGTCATAGTCCTTCTGCTGGTCTATGATCGCCTCGAGCCTTTGGATGATGCTGCCCTTTTGCGACAGCTCCTCCTCGAGCCGGGCTCTCTGGCAGACGGACTGATTCTCGAGCTCGGACAGCTGACTCTGCAGCCGCTGCACGTCCTCCACCAGCTGACAGATCTGCAACGCAACGCAACGCAACGTCAACGTCAACGCAACGTCAACGCAACACAGCGCGGCACCGCGACAGCCGCGTCAACGCCGGGCCGTGAAGAGACGGACAGCAACACGGCCACCGCCGCGATCGAGACGATAACGATGTCAGCTCCGAACGGCCGTCAGACCACACAGGACACACGACATACGACACAGGACACACGACATGCAACATACGGGACACATAAGACGACACGCAGGACGACATCGCGACACGTCACCGTGTGTCAACCGATGCCACGGCTGGCGACGAGAACACCAACTGCGGACCCCCGTGTGCCGTGCCACGTTATCGGCAGTCTGTCCGATCATCGGTCGGCGGATCACCGCGGATCAGCACCGGCCCGACACCATCAGACAACCGGTTCCGTGCCGGCCGATAAACTCGGCGAATAGCCCCGTCTGTGTATGACGAATCGCGCCGATAACTGCCCCGGCGGCCATGTCCGACACGGTATCGAGGGCAACGGGCCGCTGCCGCCTGCAGAGCCACTGCACAGACGGCGATCCGCCACCAATCAGCACGGCTTGAGTGTACAAAGGAGCTGGCGACGGGACGACAGCTCGTGCGACAGCTTGGCATCTTTACATACAGTAGCACATGTCTTGCCGGTATATCTCGCTGTTAGACAAAAAGTCCCCGTCGTCCAGCACCCAGTGGTCTATCCCAGCTCTGCAGTGTGAGATCCCTCTCAGGACGGTCAAGGATGCGGCGGCCAGTGTCCAGCGCTCCCAACATGCCGGTGCAAGCTCCTCAGCCCTCTGGGGGTTGTCTGTGCAGTGCCGAGCTCTGTGGTGCTGAGCAGCTCTCCGTTGCCAGCATAGTAGATACCTGGCAGGCGTGCTGACGGCACGGGCCACCGGCGGCGCGCACCGCCACCCACCGGCGGCCGGCCGCGCTATCAGCACCATTACCGCCCGCTAGAACATGATGTACAGCCCGCCGCCGGACTGATCGCCGCGACCACCTCCGTAAGGGTTAATCGCGGCCCGTTTTATTTTAATTACCGAGCTGTCGGTCGCTGGCGCGGCGGGGCGCTCCGCGGGCGCGGGCGGGGGCGGGGGCGGGTCGGAGCGTGGGAACGGCCGCCGTCGACGGAGGCAGGAAGTCGGGAGGGGCGACACGCCCCGCAAAAACCGCATGGCGTCGCCGACGGCGGCGGCGGCGGCGGCGCGCGCTACGACTGGCGTAGTTGGTCGTAAAAAGGACGGCGGCACGACGGAAACGGCATCCCCGCCCTCTGGCCGGCGCTCCCGACCCCGCCGCGCCGCCACGGCAGGGGGGGGGGGGTGACAGCAGGGGAGGAGCTGTGTAAAGGGTCAACTTTGTCCACCGAAGTATAGATGATTCCTGAACAGATGGCTGAGAAGACCAGCCAAACCAGTAAAATGCGGGCCCGATCGCGGCACCTAACACTAGAAGCCAGTGGAAGACCCGGAACAGAATCAGTCAATGATACTCGCACTTTACCGAAGTAAATGCCAGCTATATCTTATTTCACGATCAAATCGTCCTTACGATTTGCCAAACACCCAGTAATGATTCAAGTTTTGTTGAGCTTAGTGACCTTCGTGACCGTGCCCGCAGCGTTCTGGACCTGGTGACTTTGGTGACCGTCACCAGTCAGGGGTGTCACCACAAATCCAGCCGGCCGCGCCGCCCGACCGCCCCGCCGATTTCACACTCGGATAGTCGAGGTAATTGAACGCGACCGAACTGTGTGCTCAAAGGCCGTGTCGCCTTTTTACCATAAAAGACGACATCAATCACCTTTACGGCAGTATCGGCCGCTGCCGCGTGACAATATTGGGCCGATCACGGCGCCGTAAGAGGACGCTTCCGGCCGGCCACAAAGAGGCCGACCGCCGCGCGCCGAGCCGCGCCTGATCAACGGGTCAGAGGCGACCGCAGCGCCGTGCCGCCCCCGCCCAATCGGCGATCGCCGGCAGCCACTGGGGCGCGTCGCGTTACGGTCTGAATTGGTTCCGTTCCGCCGCAGCGCCAGCGAACGGAGCGTGGCCGGCCGATGTTTTAGCAGATAACCGCGCTGATCGCACCGCTGCTGCTGCTGCTGCCTCTGCCTCTGCTCCGTGGACGGCGCTGCTGCTGCCGCCCCGTGGATGGCGGGCGCCGTCATCCGCCGGCGGCGACGCTGCTGCACGCGTCAATTAGCGTCATCAGCGCGGCCGATCGGCGGCGTCACGGACGATGCCGCCGGCGGCGGTGAACCTCGCTCGGAGCGCGTGCCACACGGCGAGGAGCGGTGGCGAGGAGCGGTGCCACACGGCGAGGAGCGGTGGCACACGGCGAGGACGGTGGCGAGGATTCGTGCACTACGGCGGGAGCGGTGGCGAGGGAGCGGTGCCACACGCGAGGACGGTGGCGGGAGCGGTGCCAACACGGCGAGAGCTGGCGGCGAGGAGCGGTCCACACGGCAGGAGCGGTGCGAGGAGCGGTGCACAGCGCCGAGGAGCGGTGCGAGGAGCGGTGCCACACGGCGAGGAGCGGTGGCGAGGAGCGGTGGCACACGGCGAGGAGCGGTGGCGAGGAGCGGTGCCACACGGCGAGGAGCGGTGCGAGGAGCGTGTCCACAACGGAGGAGCGGTGGCGAGGTAGCGGGTCCACATCTGCGAAGGAGCGGTGGCGCGGTGAGGAGCGGTGCCACACGGCGAGGACGTGCGAGGAGCGGATGCCACACGGCGAGGGAGCGTTGGCGAGGAGCGTGCCAACACGGCCGAGGAGCCGGGGCACACGGCGAGGAGCGGTGGCGAGGCGGTGCCACACGGCGAGGAGCGGTTGGCGAAGGAGCGTGCCACAGCGATGCTGAGAGCGGTTGCACATCGGCGAGGAGCGGTGGCGAGGAGCGGTGCACACGGCCAGGAGCGGTGCCACAATCCGAGAGCGGTGGGAGGAGCGGTGCCACACGGCGAGGACGGTGCCACAATCGCGAGGAAGCGGTGGGCGAGGAGCGGTCCACGGCGAGGAGCGGTGGCGAGGAGCGGTGCCATCTACGGCGAGGAAGCGGTGGCGAGGAGCGGTGCCACATGGCGAGGACGTGGCACAATCTGGTCCACAAGTGGCAGAGAGCGTCGAGTGACACGCGGTGGCAAGCAGGTGCACACAACGAGACTGTGTAAGCGTCGAGGACGCGGTGCACATTGCGAGCGAGGCGGTGGCTGAGGAGCGGTGTCAAACGCGAGGAGCGGTGAGCAAATTCTTATACACTACACACAGCAACGATGAGGTCCTGTATATAGATCCGCACTAACATGTCGAACCCTCGGAACCTAATTTACTAGCTATATGTTCTGACAAGCGCCTCAGCACAGTGCAGACTGCAAACAGTTATTCAACGGGGCCTAAACAAACCGGCTATTAAAAATTCAAAACAAGGCATAACGACGATTAAGTTAGTACAATACCATGTGACACCGAAGACAATCTTCACCAGGGTTGTTTTGGAGTCGTGTTCAGCCGCGTGGGGGATATTGGTGTCGATCCAGCCCCTAACGAGCGCGCTGGTACAATGCAATAGTGCTAGCTGCGGTCTTATTTATATTCAAACGGCCAGACTGGTGCACTATAGCTTTATGAACCTCAGTTAAGCATGTCTAATCACGAGTGCTCATCGTTCACTGCAACACTCAAAAATCGCCGAAGCCTTGAAGCACGCAGTGAGAAAAACACCATCATGTAGACACCCACAGTGTTTACGTCACTTCTACATACATCCCCGTCAAAAAAAATCTCGAGCGAGGTTCGTATCAGGCATTGCACGGGCTTTTATTCCCGGCGCGACCCCATTGTTCCTTGGGCACTCAACCACATTGCGAGCAGGTGAAGTTTGTATCACATTGAAGCATGAAGAACAGCCGGCTAAGTCCTTGCTCGCCAATGCCACCGTGACTGGTGAGCCGCCATATAGTTGCAGCTTGTAAGCTTTGGCGCTGGAGTGAAATTTGACACACACTGCCGAGCGCCTTATCAGTTCAATCACCCGGCAGATGAACATACGGGCGCCTTCATCAATCACGGTGTGACGATACCCCTCTCCGCCGCCGCCCCCGCCGACAGACGATGACCACAGCTGGGTCCGAGCGGTGCTCATTAAAATTCCCACACCACCGGCCGAACACCAATCGGCGCTGAGACCAATCCTCGATCGACCAATCAGCAGCGGCCAGCGGGGAACACGGCCATTCAGTCGTGTCGGCACGCCCGTGTCCTGTGTCGCGTCCTGTCCTGTATCGCAGGATACTGACCGGTGACCAGTGTCCTCCCGAGACCAGGCTGTGACCGTCACTACCACTGCCGCCGCCGCCGCCCGACCACAGACACACCGCTGACAGCATCACTTGCCAACACTTGCAATGCACACACCACACACAACACAAAATATACATATAAATAGCACAGGCTACACAACCTAGCCACAGATCCTACAAACCCCAGCCACCCACCAATGCCACATCCCGTCCCACCAAACCACGTGTGAACCCCAAGACTCCGGGCACGCGTCGCCCCACCGCCGCCACTTTACCACATCACACCGTCCGTTTGACATCGGGCCGTTTTTGCCACCACACCGCACCCGCTCACCAAGATAAGAACAATCGGCCCTGCGGGGCGTCCGAGCGGCGACCAAAGCCTTCGATTGATACAGCACGTCCGGCGACCGACGAGCGGGCGGCAAAACAAGCAATTAAAGCCGGCATTGTCCCGTCGCCTTATTGTACATGCAAATTTGGTGGAGCGGCGAATTGGCCGGCAATTATGACGGCCGTCGGGAGTAAAGGAGCTGTCACAATGCCGAGTGAAGGGGGAGCGCTGCTGATAAGACAGTCACAGCGCCGTGCAAAGACACGGGGCCTTGGCGGCCTGATAGCACACGCCACTGCCGGCTGACCCGGCGACCTGTGGCGAGTCTGGTCCCCGTCCGGTCCGGCCCCGCTCGGGGGCACAGCAGCGGAACGAGCCCAACGCAGAGCGCGATACAGGTTCTGCCGTTACAGCTCGCTGCACTGGTCACATAGGCCGAGCCGGGGCCGTGTCGGCTGCGAAATGCCACCATTGTTTTACAAGGTGGTCCATGTGAAGCATGCGCTGCTCCGACGATAGTTCTGCGCATTACACCTGCATGCCGAGTAGTGCCGTGAGTAGCGGAGTAGTGCATGTCAATAAAAAGTATTGACAAGTTGCATGGAGGTCCTTTGCGTTCTGGTATGTAATCCGACCGATTAGAGGGATTAGTATTGAAAACAGCGTGTCGCCCCTCGAGACATGTGGTACCACCTAGCAGTTGCCAAGGAATTTACAGGACCGTCGAAGGCCTTGCAGGGCCTAACAGATATGACCAGTTTCCATTCCACCAGTTGAGGTCAAAATCGTGAGAAATCTTAGTCAAGTGAGAGGTTTCTGACCTACGATAGCACGATGATACACCGCTCCAATAAAAGGTAAACAATGAACATTGAACAGTTAGTCAGCAACTCCAACGGTACAAGGTAAGCGACTGAGCGGCCTCAAACTGCTGCTCAAGGACTGGCCAGAGGGAAACATTTCTGATAAATGCGTTTGCGTCTACTAAACCTACGAGCATGTCAGGCCACAAGCACAGCAGGTCACAACCTCTTCCCACCCATAACCGTCATCACCAAAGGACGCAGCCTGCCATCTATAACACCCAGAAGAACCCGGACCAACCCCCCCCCCTCCCTCGGGCCTCGGAGCACCAGTGACAAATTAAAGGGAATGTTTCATCTTCGTATTGGTTTCAATCTGAGATAGCAATTATTTGTAGCCGTTATTCAAATATCTAAATTACAAAGGTCTTTTTCCCCCAAACTTAACCGTTTTTAAGCAATTTAATTTATATTTGGCAAAATACAGCAATCAAAGGACGTATATTTGACAACTTTCAGAAAGGTAAAACATTCCCTTTTGACACCGTCTGGTAGTCAGGGGCGGACGGACAGACGGGGTCCGGGCCCCGGCCAGCAGGCGTCACAGCTGGTCGATGAACATTGTATCGGTTATCCATCAGACGCCGCACCTCAGCGGGCGGCGGTGTTAACCGGCGGCAGCGGCGCCATGTGAATACGGCGTGACTAACGACCTGCCGGCTGTGGCACTGATGGTCACACCGGCGGCCGGCGGCCAGCCGATCGGCGCTGATCGGCCTACTCAGGCGATCAAACACGCGTCCAGACGCGGCGGCGGCGGCGGCAGGGCAGGGAGGGGAGGAGGCACGCGTCCGACCGGCCGGCCACCTGACGGACAGCAGGCCGCTCTCAGGCCCCGGCTGGCCGCCGCCGCCGCCGCCACCGCCGGCTTCCGCAGCAGGACAGGCCGCTCTCAGGCCTGCTGACGGGCAGCAGGCCGCTCTCAGGCCCCGGCTGGCCGCCGCCGCCGCCGCCGCCGCCGGCTTCCGCAGCAGAACAATGCCGCGCGGCTGATGTGTGTGTGTGTGTGTGTGTGTGTGTGTGTGTGTGTGTGTGTGTGTGTGTGTGTGTGTGTGTGTGTGTGTGTGTGTGTGTGTGTGTGTGTGTGTGTGTGTGTGTGTGTGTGTGTGTGTGTGTGTGTATTGAATATTGACACGCCCGCTCGGAAGTCGCCCTACATCGGTCATATGCAGCGCCGGCTGACAAACAGGGCGCCTCGTACGACCTCCGTGGGCAGCTCGGGACCGATTAAACGGCCAGCCATCGCTAAACAGAGCGGCCCACTCAGCTACCTAATGGCTCAAGTTGTGGTATAAACGGCCACGAACAAAGCGACGAAGCGCAACAGCATATTAACTGCCATCGATGGCGAGCCCAGAGCCGCAGTAACAAATGTTTCGTTCTTTGTGTTGTTTGATTCGGTCATTACTGATGGATACTACTTGCCATACTTTTGAGCCCATGTGTATTTCAGTACATGATGGCGAAGGTTACTTTCTGTTTATTGAGCCCATGTGTATTTCAGTACATGATGGCGAAGGTTACTTTCTGTTTACGAAGGATATTTTGTATTTTACTAATAGATACAAACTGCTGTTGTGTTGCCTGTTGCCTGCTGAGGGAGTAATTATCGACCCTAGCATGTGTTTTGCGAGCACGGGTGAAAACGGCGAATATGTATCTATCTACAGTCCTCACATTCCACATCCCGGTTGCTCACCTCATTGTCTTTGGAAGCGAGCTGTCGTTCGGTGGCGGAGCGCCTCTGCGAATCAGAGCCGACGTCAGCCTCGTCAGCGAGCTGAGCCCTCTTCACGGTGGCCGCCAGCTGTTCCTTCACACTGTCCACCTCGCGTTCAGCCAGGGCAGCTCTCTGTAACGGCAGGGGAGGCATCGTCAGCAGGGGCGGGGGGAGGGAGGGGCAGCAGCTGGCAACACAACGGTCGAGCTCTGCAACAAAGCGGGCCGGCCGGCCGTCACCGTGAACGGCTATTGACACACCACCACGTCCACAGTGGTGTGATATCTCTGTGTTTGTGTGTGACTGCAGGGGTGAGATGCTGGGTGGGGTGGGGTAACGGTGGATCGGCTACAGCTGAATGTCAGGCTCTGTCAGTGTGTGAGGCTGGCTGTGAATGTAGTGTGGGTGGTAGGTTGTTGTTGTGGTGTGGGTGGTAGATTGTTGTAGTAATGTGGGTGGTAGGTTGTTGTGGTGTGGGTGGTAGGTTGTTGTTGTAGTGTGTGAGGCTGGCTGTGAATGTGGTGAGGGTGGTAGGTTGTTGTTGTAGTGTGGGTGGTAGGTTGTGCTGACCAGTGTACGGTGGGAGGCCCACGAAGGCGGTAGTTCTGCCCCACCCAGCCATCAGGCATGTGCATTAAGTGGCCAGCGCAATCAATGGACCCTGCTGAGCCGGTCCCGGTGCAATCCCGGTGCCCGTCCCAGCCCCCCGGTCCCGCCGCGCGGCGACCAGCAGCGTCTGGTGTTACACACTCGTTTGTCGTCATGTTACACGAACCACCTGTCAAACGCGACAGCAGAAAATCGCCGCTGCCTGTAACGCAGCCCGGCCTCGGTCACAGGAACAGAGCGCCCTGCGACCGGCCGACAACGAGTTCGTGTCAACACTGCGCGCATTTTTACACCAAATACACGACACAGTGGTATCAGTAAGTAATTGGAGTTGAGCAGAGTCTGACTCTATTGCAGGGATAGCCTGTACCCGATAGTATCGAACACAAGGTTGTCTCGGAAGACGGGTTCAATGCGTCTACCAGTGACACCTCGCCGTTCGAAGCACGGCACCCATGGCGACGTTGACCGGCATCAGTTTACCACCGTATTGACCCGGGCTGACCTCGGCGGGGGAGGGGGAGGGGGAGGGAGGTACGGACGGTCATAAGTTGCTACAGGACAGTCAGAGTCGCAGGGCCCGCGGTTACACGGGGGGTGCGCGCCGCTGGCGGTCATGTAAACCAGCGCTAACTGCCTTACGAGCCAGCCGAGTGACAGACAGAATTAGCCGGTTACACGCTGCGTTCAGGGGAGGGGTGATTCAGGGCCGGCGCAGTCAGCTGTACCAGCTAACGGACTGCCCCCCCCCCTCCCCCTCGGTTCGCAGGTGCCAGTGGTCAGTGCACCAGGACGATACCTACATGGCAATGGCATTAATTAATACAGCCCTCATTAAAATGACGCGGGGTAGAGGGGACGGAATGGACGGCAAACATAGCGGTGCACACTCCAATACACGTCTCTGCCCCCCTCCCCCCGGCCAAAAGGCGTCCCATCTGCTCCCCCTGAGGGGAAGCAGACCAAAAGGCGCCCCAGCCGCGTCCAGCGGACATTTGAATCCCAGTTGCCGGCCGTTGCATTGCCCGGTCCACCCGGACTGTAACCAGCAGTGTCGCCCTCCCCACTCTCTAGGCAGCAAGTGTCCCTGCTACTGTCAAGCGACGGCAAGAGACACTGTACGATGTCAAAGTACACGACAGTTGCCTGTGAGTTAAGCACATGACCGGGCGACAGAACGTTGCTGGCAGCCGGACCCGACTGCCGAACGCAGCTGTCCGCAAAATAAAATAGTCCTGCACTGGACAGTCAGCCGCACCGTCCACCCAATTTAATCGCCAACTTATTTATTTAAAGCGCCGAACAATGCTTACATGATGTGGCTATTCTCAGACCGACTTCATGAAATATAAAACAGCATGGCATGAGCGGGTTTACGGCCATGCAAATTGTATGACAGGCACTTGGAATGATATGTGCTACAGGCGCGCCGTTAACTACCTGTCCAGTGGCATAGAGACCGACCAAACCCAGACAGTGAGGGGCCGGGGGGAGGGGCAATCGACCATCACCTCCCCGTCCCGCCCCGCCGCAGTCACCGCGTCTTCGTAATGACCGGACCGGGGCCGGATTCTCCCAGCTCCCTCCGGATCCTCCCAGCTCCCTCCGGGTCCTCCCAGCTCCCCCCGGGTCCTCCCAGCTCCCTCCGGGTCCTCCCAGCTCCCTCCGGATTCTCCCAGCTCCCTCCGGATTCTCCCAGCTCCCCCCGGGTCCTCCCAGCTCCCCCCGGGTCCTCCCAGCTCCCCCGGGTCCTCCCAGCTCCCCCCGGGTCCTCCCAGCTCCCTCCGGGTTCCTCCCAGCTCCCTCCGGGTCCTCCCAGCTCCCTCCGGATCCTCCCAGCTCCCCGCGGTCCCCGTGTCCCCGTGATTGCCGGAGCGGGTCCTCCCAGTTCCGCCATCAGCAGCGACACACATCAGCAGCAGCGGGTCCGGCCGTCCGCTGCAACATTGACGGAGGAGCCGCTCGAACAAAGCGCACTAACGCGGTGGCGCCCCGGATGCGGTGGCCGGTGCTGCTGCGGTGGGGTGTCGGCCAACGGTCCGGCGGCGGGGGCAGGCACACTGCCGACCCGTCACACGCCGCCACACCCAGCTGATCATAGAACGGCTCAACGGAGGGGGAGGCGCCAGCCAGCCGATTGTCACACCCCTGTGACAATCCACTGGACGCCGAGGCAGTGGCGATAATAGGAAGATTGGCACGACAGAGGAGTAACCGGGAGCGTCCGGGGTATGGATAGAAAATAAGCAAGTCAATACCGGATAACATTATATCAAAGGAAACGATTAACTTCGGTTCACAATGCTTGCCTTCTGTGGGCTTATGCGTGAAGCCAGTTCAGGATTACTAGTGCATGGCCGAATAAGTATTTCCCATTGACCACGTGCTTAACTTTAGTCGTGTATAACTGGAGTGTCTACATCACACTCCGAGATGTAATACACTAAGCTGAGCTTTAGGTCAATGACCCTGCATTGAGCTCTATAGAAATATGTTATCTGCTACTTGAATCTGATACTCGAAAAACGTTGTATTCGCTCGAAACGACGCATGCACTAAATCGTTTATGCACTCTGGCATTAAAGATTTCAGTTTATAGAAGCTCGCCTGTCGCTCGTTTCATTAAACTGAATCTATAATGTCCATGCAATGCATAAAACTATAATAACATTAGAAAGTAGAAACCAATAAACACACAAATTGATCCAACACCAACGTGTGGTGTTTTGCGGGACCAGGGACCAGTAAACCGGAGCCGTCCCTTTCTTTGAATGCTAATCTAATGATCCAAGTTGAACCCAGAGAGAGATGTCCCGTAGCCCACTATCGGTCCGTCTGCCAGAGATGAACAAGAAATAGACCAATCTTGTCCAACGATCACCCCAATGATTAATACCATACAAAACAACAGCACCACAACATTAATGCAACCGAAGTATAAAAGCTTCCTATGGCCGTATTTCCAATCACTCGATGAGCGATCCGTTATTTCTTCTCACCTATGGCCGTATTTCCAATCACTCGATGAGCGATGCGTTATTTCTTCTCAACTCTGGCTCAGCAGCCTCTGTGCTTACCGTCTGGTAGGAGGAGACTGTAGCCCGACACAGGCCACTAACCGTGCCGGCGCGCAGCAGCCCCAGCCCGGCGGAGCGGCGGCGGCGCGGCCCGGCGTGGGCGGTGACGAGTAGTAGTCAGCACCCGACCCCGCCCGACCCCAACACTCCCCCACCCCTAGCCTGTATCTAATGCAGCACACAATTTATGGCCCGGTGCACCCACTTTTTGCCAATTGCGTTTTCAATAGCGGCCAGTTGCCAAAGGGGAGGTGCTATTTCAATTGTGCAGAATGGCCTATCCGTTACGGGGCCTGCACGGCGCTCAGCGGTCCGGTCGGCGGCCCGGGCGGCCGCTCGACGGCAGCCCAGCGGGGGTTTTCGATATTGGGCACGATCCGGGCTCGATGCCGACCACACGGGTCGTCTCCCAGCAGCGGGGCGGGTGGCCGGCGGGCTCTAATGTTACAGCTCCGCTAGTTGATGGCGCTGGGAGCGCGCCGCTGGTATGCAGTCGGACCGGGTGGCCAGAGCAGTCAGCTGGGCGCAAGGGTACCGTACTGGCTGTGGGATAGGATGGTACGATGAAGAATTTATACCCACTGACCAGTGTGATAAGCCAACAGGTGTGAGTCCACACAGCCTTCCGAGAACAGCCCAAACCCCTGTGGCCTCCATCCAGTTACATGAGCCGTGTGTGCGTGTGACCAGCAGCTACAGAACTAATACGCTGAAGCGATAGCGAGAGCGAGAGCGAGAGCGAGAGCGAGAGCGAGAGCGAGAGCGAGAGCGAGAGCGAGAGAGAGAGGAGAAGAGAGAGAGAGACGAGAGGAGAGTGAGAGAGTAGAGAGGATAGAGAGCGAGAAGAGAGCCGACGAGAGCGAGAGGAGCAGAGAGAGAGAGAGAGGACCGAGCATGAGGGAGATCGCGAGGGAGAGCGAGGAGACGAGCGACCGAGAGCGAGGAGCGAGCTGAGAGCGAAAGGAGATGCGAGAGACGCGATGAGAGCGAGAAGAGCGAGAGAGCGAGATGAGCGAGAGAGACGAGAGAGCAGAGAAGCGAGAGAGCGACGAGAGCCGGAGAGCGATACGGGCGGAGAGCAGAGAGAGCGATGGGAGAGCTGAGAAGAGCAGAGTCAGCTGAAACGAAGCTAGATATCAGAGAGCGAGGAGGAGCGAGAGAGCGAGGGAGAGCGTAGAGAGCGAGAGAGCGAGAGAGCGAGGAGCAGCCGATGAGAGCGAGACGAGCTGAGAGAGACGAGGAGAGCTGAAGAGCGAGGAGCGAGAGAGCGACGAGAGAGGAGAGAGAGAGAGAGAGAGAGAGAGAGAGAGGAGAGAGAAGAGTAGATGAGAGAGAGAGATGAGCGAGAGGAGAGAAGAGAGAGAGAGAGAGAGAGCCGCGCCGCACTGTGGGAACGTCGCCATGTCGCCCAACTGCCACGCCACGGATCATGACATGTGGCGCCGTTTTGGGATTTTCCCATAGCGCCCCGATCCCCTGTATCACATTTCGATGGTTTTTGTGCGACATTTCTATCGCTGACACACAAGGAATTACACATTTGATCTGGGCGGCGGAGGAAGGGGGCGAGTGAGAGGGGAGAGCGGGGAGCTGGGGTGACTGCTGAGCCTCCCGCGCCGCCGCCCCAGGATTAGGCCAGTATTGTCTTAATGGAATCTGATATAAAAATCATAATGCCGCAGACGGGGAAGGGTTGCCTAATGAAAGCCGTCGCCCTGGGCCGTCTCGCAGCCATAATTCTTCATCGCCGCCAGTCAATTACAATTAGCTAAAGGATGATTTAGTGGCACGGCGAGGCCCGGCCGCGTTTAGACCAATAATTACCGTCACTTCTCTGCCGTCCAATAGAAATAAATTCGCATGGAGCCGCACTATAATTGAACATCTTGCAGTGCAATGAAATTGCAATTATGGCGAATAGCGGAAGACGGCGGCGCTACCAGTGCTCTGAGCGGCCGCCCCGGGTCGCCAGCGGTCGGCGCCTGCGCAGACGGTAGCCGTGTCAGTAGCCGTGTCGGTAGCGGTGCCGGTGACCGGAAGCCAGGGCATTAGAGGCGCCGTCAGAGATGGCAGGCCGCCCACTCAATTAGTGGTGACATGATGGCGCCGGCCGCCGGCCGCCGGCGGCAGCGGCGAGGCTCAAACCAGACCAAAAGCCAACCGACGGCGGCACAGGGTCAGGTCAGGTCAGCTCAAAACAGAAGAAAGACGGCAGCAAAAGCAGAAGAAAAGAGAACCCGTTTAGCCCAGTCATACACGAGCACAGACAAGACTAGAGCAGCCACAGTTAAATCCCGTCATGCTCCGTTATGACATGTCTGGCCAGGTCAGCTGAGGTCAGGCCGGCCCAGCATGCAGCACTGGCTTCACCATACCCCTCCCCCAGCGGCTCGTCTCAGCTCCGTCTTCTGTCCGCAGCCAAACTTCCCGGCCGGCCGGCCTGGTCGGTCCTGAACCGGCAGCCAGTGAGCTGCGCCCGCCCGCCGCCCAGCCGCCAACACACTGATTGCTTGTAATTATCGGTTTAAAAATCGTCGCTCGCCGTCGTCGTCAGACCGGGGAGGGGACCGCGGGGCTCGGCGAGCCGGCGAGGGTGGCGGCCCGATAAAAAAACACACCGATCCCGGAGAGAGCAGTGAGGAGGGCAGGAGAAGAGGGGAGGACACCGGCGCCCAGACGGCACGATGAATATGCATGGGGATTCGTCGTCGATGATTGGGCGTAATATCAAGAAATAGCGGTAAAACTATAGACGAGCGTAATTAGAAAATGACGGGGGACGCGGTGCTGAAAGGGTGAACGGCCGACGGACAGGGAGCGCTGAAACCATACCACGTGGGAGCGCCGGCGGTGGGGCCGTACCCGTATGGTTTGCATAGAGCGGGCGGGTTGAGGAGGCACCTGTTGGCCACTGAGCGGACGTCGGCCGCTGAAGGGAGACGGATTGGTGACGGCATAATCACCGGCTCCATCCAGACGCCGCTTTCGGGCCCGGTAACCGGACACCGCTGCCCCGACGCCTGTCAAACTGGACGGTTCTGTGGCAGGAACGTCAGACCAGCCGGCTGTGTGGCAGAAGCATCAGGCCAGACGTCCCTACAGGGACCAGCTAGTCCAGCCGCGTAGTCCAGCCGCGTCTAAGGTCAAGCCGCAGCCGCGTCTGTCCAATACGACCGAGACTATGAGACCCGTCTATGTCACATGACAGTCAGACTTGAGCAGTGTCACACCGTCACACCACGCGTCACAGCCGTCACACCGGTCGTCACCGAGCTGTGCGCCGAGTTGGTCACCACGCGGCCGTCGCGGCGCGGATTCCGGCGCGGTGGAGGCGAACAAAGCGTTCGCGGGGTTGTGCTTGCAGCCGGCCGGGAGAGAGAGAGAGAGAGCACACCGGCGCATAAATCGGCCGCGCGCCGACGGCCAGCCGCGACAAATAACAGCGCGCGCAGATAAAGAAGGCGGCGGCCGGCGCGTCGCTGTCGCCCGGCTTATTCTAGGCGACGCTCCGCGCCGTAGCTCAGCGTGGCGACGGCGCTGACCTCCCCGTGCGAGCGTCGCCAACGACAACAGCGCCGCGCCGTGACCGCGTCGAAGACGTCGCGGCGTCGGCGACGGCGGCGGTGACGCTCCCGGTGACGAACGGTTATCGGCGGCGCTGGGGACCGCATCTGGACAGCGGCACGCGGATTAGTTACGACGCGGCCGAGACGAAACTGGCGCACATCAGAGCGGCGGTCACGGCGCATTAACGCGCCGCGCGCGGCTGTGTTGCAAGCGGCGCCGGCTGGCGACGTCCCCTCTGTGTCACCTCCCCCGCCCCGCCCCCGCAGGAGAGCCATCTGCCCGAAGCCGGCAGGCGCGGGGCCGTGTGGCTGTCTGTCTGTCTGCGGTTGGCGGTATGGCTGGCGTCTTCTGACCCCCGCCCACAGCCGCCGGGCACTTCAGAACCGACCGCAAACGGCCCGCACGGCTCACCAGCCAGCAGAGACCCTCGCGTTGTCATCGTCGACGTCGACGTCTGGTCGGCGGTGGCGGTGGTTGAATCTGTCTCCAGACTGCAGACCCCCGGTGCCGCTCTCGGTGAGGTACGAGCCCGCAGCCCCGCCGACCGCCGCCACTGAGTTATGCCGATTGCCTGATAAGCGTGTCGAGTTATGCGTGATAGCAGTGCGCCAATTTCGTCGCGTCCGCGCCAGATGTCGTCACGCCGCGCGGCAGCCGAGGCGGCAAACGACCCGCAGTCGAGAACCTTCTCCCCGCCTCCCCCGTCCCCCCTGAGGTGACTTATGTGAACGGTCATAAGTCACCTCAGCAGAACTAATCTTCTCCAGCCCAAGACGCCGTTGCCACGCTACGACCCGCTCTGGTTTCGAACATTACACACTTTGTTCACAGACCAAACTGACGTCGGTATTGGCGAACCGTATACAGGCTGTATGCATCGTATCCCCATATCCACAACCCTCGTCATCCCGCAGACCATTTTCGCTGTCACCGACACGTTTTTGCAGTCGTTAGCGGGGCTGGCCGCAGCAGACAGACAATACGGGCCGTGTGTGGTCCGGTGGCGAGGTGCGGGGGTCTGGCACACGGTGTATCGCAGTGCCGGCGATGGCCGGTGGAGTGGGGGTCCGTGTCCAGCCAGCCAGCCGCCACCGCCGCCTCCGTCACCAACGGCACCCAAAAAACGACACACAGCCAGACAGACAGACACACACAGCCGCGTCATCTGCCGCCGCCGGTCCGCCGTCCGGCGCGCCGCGTCCGCCTCGACAGGGTCACAGCGCGCCACGTCCGCCTCGACAGGTCCGGCGCGCCAAACGTCCGCCTCGACAGGGTCCGGGCGCGCCACGTCCGCCATCGACAGAAGTGGACGGCGCGCCGCGTCCGCCTCGACAGGTCCGGCGCGCCGCGTCCGCCTCGACAGGGGCCGGGCGCGCCACGTCCGTCTCGGACAGGGTTCCGGCGCGCCACGTCCGCCTCGACAGGTCCGGCCGCGCCACGTCCGCCCTCGACAGGGTCCGGCGCGCAAACACGTCCGCCTCGACCGGGTCCGGCCGCTGGCCATTCGTCCCGCCTCGACAGGTGGTCCGGGCGTCGGCACGTCCGCCTTTCGACAGAGTTGGAGCGGGCGCGCCTGACGTCCGGCCTCGGACAGGCGTCCGGCGCCGCCACGTCCGCCTCGACAAGGTGGCGGTCGGCGCGCCACGTCCGTCGCTGCGACGAGGAGGGAGTGACGGCGCCGCCACGTCCGCCTTCGGACAGAGTCCGGCGCGCGCACGTCCGCCTCGAACAGGAGTGACCGGCGCGCCACCAGTCCGCCTCGGACAGAGTGACGGCGCGCGCCACGCCGCCTCGGACCAGAGTCGCGGCGCGCCCACCTCCGCCTCGACAAGAGTGACGGGCGCGCCACGCTCCGCCGTCGACAGACGTGACGGCCGCCACGTCCGCCCGACAGAAGTGAGCGGCGCGCCACTGTCCGCCTCTGACAGAGTCCGGCCGCGCCAACTGTGCCGCGCTCGAAGAGTCACGGCGCGCCACGTCCGCCTCAGAAAGCAGAAGTGACGGCGAGCCACGTCCGCCTCCGAACAGAGTGAGCGGCGTCGCCACGTCCGCCTCGACAGAGTGGAATGTGACGGCGCGGCCCACGTGTCCGCCTCGACAGAGCGACGGTCGCAGCGCACGTCCGCCTCTGGGAACAGAAGTCCGGACGCGGCCACGTTCCGCCTCGTACAGAGTGACGAGCGCGCCACGTCGCGCCTTGCGACAGAGTGACGGCGCGCCACGTCCGCCTCGACAGAGTCACGGCGCGCCACGTCCGCCTCGACAGAGTGACGGCGCGGGGTACCGCTGACGTGACAGGAACCCGAGACGTCTGCAGAAGCTCGGTAAAGAGCGAGTCCTTCACCACCCTATACCTAACCATGGCTGCTCAGGGCGAGTTGAGCGTAGGGTCACTCGAGGGACCGGCTTGCCAAGCACTGTTAGCCATTGCTTTGACTAAGAAAGGTCAGAGCGGAGACGCAGACCATATTCACTCTTTCCAGGTGACACTGAGTCAAATGTGGACTGACTAAAGGCAAAGTTGGAGCCCAACAAGCATGGAGGCGGCTAATGTGTCCGAAGCATGAGAGAGGAAGCCAGCTGCGAGCGGGCAGTAGCAATCACCAAAACAATGCTGCTATTACCGACACTCGCTCCCCTGCCATAATGCTCAATCTGAGCCGGCAGCATCGATAATTAGTTTTTTACCAATCACAAGAAGCCGGCAGATGATCACAGAAGCCAATCATTACCCGCACGAGACGGGCCGGATTTAAAGGCAACACCAACTACCGGTCACAGAAAAACGGCCGCTCAATGTCAGCAATTGACGGCAAAAAGCGGCATCGGCCCGTATCGAGCTGTTTGATTGGGGCAATGATAGGAGAAATCGGCACTGCGACACTCCCGACTGCCAGACAGAAGCCTTTTTGCCGCGACCAATTGGCTTTTTCAGCGCAGTGGCCGAGAGAAATTATGCGACTGATTGTTGGTCCATTATATGACTTCCGTCAAAGGAGCAGGGTTTGGTCAGCAGACAGCAGTAGCAGCAGCGCTGGCCATTGGAGACACGCACAGCTGGAGGGGGTCCCGAGAGGGGCTAGGGGCTCGGGCTGTATGAAAGGGCTTTAAGTTTGTGTGGGTTGAATACACCCGGGCTGGGACAGCCCACTGGCAAAGCAGTGCTGTCGGTGTGTGTGTGTGGGGGGGGGGGACCACGTCGGTTCACCAGTCGGCACTGCACGGGTTGGCTGAAATCCGACAGGCGAGGTCTGATCTGCACAAGTTACACAGACAACGGTAAGGTAATTTAGGATCATTAAAGGGACATAAATAAAGTACCGACTTGGCCCGCAACTTCCAAGGACCACATATCCGGAAATATGTCTCCTCAAACACTATAGTACCGCTGTCTGCATACCTTTAAATGAAGTCTTTTCTGCAACACATGTCTGTCCTTGTCAAGCTCCGGCCAATGCCCTGGTGCGGTATGCTTGCCGACCAGATGAAAGACGAATGAAAGACCAATGAAAGACCAATGAAAGACCACTGAAAGAGTGACTCCAACTGACCCGCTCCGATATGCTTTCGCAAACGAAAGAGCACGCGAACAATGAACATTCCAACAACACAGAATGCCGCGAGGCGGAAAAAATAAAAGTGCACACACCGTAACACATACAGTCGCGGAGAGCCAGCTGTGACAATCACCGTCCATCAAAAATATCTGGTAAATGGCCTTGTAAAAGACCTCCGCCGAGCCGGCCCCGCGTCTATGCCGGACATGTGACGACGGCACCGTCTCTTTGTTAAGACTGGCGGCCGGCTGAGCCGCTGCGGGCTGTAGACGGCACGCCCCCCCCCCTGCCTCCTTCCCCCCGGCCCGCCCCTCCGTCTCCGTGTCATTTTTCAGCCTCGCCGCCAAGTAATCACCCAAACCACTCGGCGGTATCAAAGGATTGGATTGTGTCTTTATGCAGATGCGGTGCGGCCGGCCGCTGGCGCACGCTCCGTTATGATATGCTCTCCACATCGATACATGTCATTTATCTCGGCTGGTGAGATGGCCGCTGTAGTCCGTCCGATATGACGGGTCCAGCCAACCGAAAGGAGAGTAACCCCTCCACCCAACCCCCCCGCTTCGTCCCCTATCCTTTTGTCGAAGCACAGAGCACACCAATCTTTACGAACCCTCACTGACATCCATTACCATTCCCGATCCCCAAAGTAAACCGAACTCGCCCTAGCGCATTCACTACCACAAACTCGACGCGCCGTAAAAGGCTTACCGTGGCCGTTTCCCCGAATGGCAAAATTCCGCGCCGTGCGATAGCAATCAGCACGCGCACATGAGAAGGGCCGGACCACGCGTGGGGTGCGATAATTGTAGTCAACAGGATTAGCCGGCACTCCATATGCAGCGAGACGGCGGCGGCGGTATGGCGCCTCACGTGTAAAAGGATTATGCTCACTACCGTAATTGGAAAGTGTCGTTATTTATGGGCGTTGCTGCCAGCGGCGGCGGGGCAGCGGCGGTGATGGTGATGGTGATGGTGACGGCTGGTGACATCAGAGACAGGACCGGAGGCGACTCACGCACGACCGTGCGGCACCGTCGGGCCACAGGCGGGGGGGTGCACGGGTTTCTCATCAACACTGGCTGGCAGGCAGGAAGGCGGGGGTGAGGAAATAGGCCGGATATATCCGGAATCCGGTATATCATAGCTGGGTGTTGGCATATGTTAGCATAACCGGGCGACATCGATATGGTATACAGAAAAAAGGCAACCGAAGATAGGAACATAGGCGAGATCCACTACGCAATAAGATCGTTGGAAATAATACACTTTCAAAGGTAATTGACACCGACGTAGGAACTTGTTTTCGATGTCCACATGGAATACTGTGACAGTCCGACATTCATCAATCATCATACGTTAAAGGTACACGATTTGGTTTTAGACCAGGGAACCAGTTGGCGATAGCCGCCGTCTGCGGTCAGCTACCATCTATCACCACCGTCTGTCTGTCTGTCTGTCTGTCTGTTGTGTCTCAGTCTACACCAGGCAGTGGCCAAACCGCAGTGTCAGCCTCCAGCAGCGCCGGTCGACTCGGCCACATACGCTGCCAATCGGCACCTAGCACTCTCATCGGCGCAGATCATATCCAGAAGTCGAGTGAAAAGTCGGTGTTAAACCCATTTGTGTTTCTGTGCAAAGTCCGCTGCGCTCGGAGTGACACTATGTTGAGATTTTCCGAGAACTAGGGAAACTGAACATATACCCCTCGAATCCCATGTCTACCTCCTCTCCACGTCATCAGTAAACGTCGTGTGAGATTAACTGATTTAAGGAGATACCACCCTCCCGCTAACTAGAACACTGACCGGGCGGCCGCCCCTAACCAGCCCATTTTCCCGCATACCAGACCACTGGCGGTCACGCCGCGGCGACGGACCGGCCGCTGCCGGGGCCGCTGATCTGACCCACCGTCACCACCCGTCATCAGACGTCACCCGCCGTCATCAGACGTCACCCGCCGTCACCCGCAGGCATCGCGCTGGGCGGTCGCGTCAGGACCGTCACCGCCGCGGTAAAAACCGACTAACAATAGCCGCGATCGGCGGCGCCGTGTTAATCCGCGCCGCGCGAAAAACGTCGCGTTGTGCGGCACCGGCTGCCGCCCGGCGCCGGGAGCACGTGACCCGGCCCGCTGTCCAGCAGCGGGGACACGTGACCAGCGGCGACCAGCTGCCATTTCACCGCCGACCAATCGGGCGTCGAGCGAGCGCGGCGCCTACGGATAGTTCGCCGCGCTGTCACGAGATGGCTCTGGGGGCATGTCAGCGAGCCGCCGCTGCCGCCACCGCCGCCGCCGGCCGGCCGCCACAGGCCACTTCATAGTCGCCCGCTGAAGAAGCCGATGATGTTCAATGCCGGGTCGGAGGCGGATGAATGCAGCGGAGATGGCCTGTCCACTTGATGTCAGCACAGGGCGGCACTGACTCGGCTGAGGGGGCGGCAGTGAGAGGCGTCCGCCAGAGGGCCTCTCAGACAGACACCGGCACCCATCATTACTGCTGTAAGTGTCCACTGTTCATCGCTACCAACATCCCCAACATCCCTACCACCTCCACCACCTCCACCACCCCACCGCCGCCGCCGCCGCCACCACTGCCCTGCAGCAGTGGTAGCCCGTTCTGCATTGTCAAACCCGCCCGGGTAGCACACTAAACACACCACCTCATCTAGCACGGAGCGCACCACCGCCGCTCGCGCCGCGTCCGGCCGGCCGATAGGGCGCCGCTGCAGCGCCGTTATCACCGCCCAGAGCGGCGGCGGCGGCGGCGGCGGCGGTCGGAAACAGCGTGTACTCGGATATAGTGGACAAGTGCTGCAACAGTGCCGGCTGTGTCCCAACCCAGTCACGTCCGGTCCGGATGACCCTCACTCTCAAACACCTGCCCGCCCCTCCAAGCTACCCCAAACCCCTCGACGACCCAGCCTCCCCCAATCCATCCCAATTCCCAGCGCACCGCACAGCCAAGGACCACTGCGCGGCGGCGCCGGGCCACCGCACGGCAGAGCGCACATCGCGCCGGCACCGGCTTACCATATGAATAGGCTGCGGTGCGGCCTTCCCTCACCTCGCCACGCGCTAATCTGGCCCCGGACGTCCCACCAATGTTCCAGCCGGCCGCCCCGGGTGGCGGCCGGCCTGTGGTCCACCCCGCCCCGGCCGCCCCTGCCGCCGTTGTCTCCCCACACGGCCCGGCGTCGCCTCTTCCACCTGTCCGCTCCGTGTATTGATAGCTTAATTGCTGCGGTGTCTCTTCAGTGGCGGTTTCCTGTGTCGGCCGGCCGGAGAGCGGCGCGAGGACAAAGCGGCCGTGTCCGCCGTGTCCGGCAGTCCGGCTGTCCGGCGGGGGACGGTGGTGGCTTCTGAAGAGGGCGGCGGCGACATGACGTGACGACTGCCGTCCGGCCGTCCGGTCCGCGGTCCCGTCACAGGACCACTCACGAGGTCGCCGGTCCCGCCAGAGGACCACTCACGAGGTCGCCGGTCCCGCCAGAGGACCACGTCACGATAGCCCCGGTCCCGCCACAGGGACCACTCCACGACGGTCGCCGGTCCGCCAGAGGAACCACTCACGATAGCCCCGGTCCCGCCAGGAGCGACCACTCAGCATAGCCCCGGTCCCGCCAGAGACCACTCACGATAGCCCCGGCCCCCGCTGCTGCCACAGCAGAGCGCGGCGGCCCGAGCTGGCGGAGAGCTGGCGGGCCCAGCTCTGCCGGCAGCTCTGCGGCAGCTCGGCGCGCCAGGCGCGGCGTCTGGTGGTCACGGTTACCACCTGTCGTCCACACTGCCGCTCCAGCCCCGTCACCGACCGATCACCGAATCCCCGGTGACGATACATTACCACCGCCGACCGGTAATCGTGCCCGAATCGCCATAAAATACGCCTAATGCCACGGGTCAGCTGTTAAGTAACAGTCCAAACCAGGCAGCCTGCAATTACAGGCGACCAGGATATTAGTCATAAGGAATATAATAACGCGTCGGAAATGCGCTGTGAGCGCGGCCGCTGGAAATCAATGGTTGTGCCTAATGACGCCAGCCAGGTGAAATGGCGCGGCGACTTTAATGGCGCACCGTTGGGCTGTCGTTTGTCGCCGACGCGCCACATTAAGTGCGCGGGACGGCGCGCCGGCGACTGACGGCCTCTCGTGGAGACAAACGAGCGAGGCGGACAGGTGCGGCGCGGCACAGCCGAGCCGAGCCGCGACAGCTACTTCCAAGAACAGGCACACAGGGGCGGAACAAGGGACAAAACTCGTCACATAATACCAAAAGTGTTTTGAGTTGAAAAAAATGCTTGAGCAGTTTCCACAGTGTGAACTATTTTGTCGTAACTAAATATATCAACGTGAACTCCGTACGAAAACCTGTACCACGTTAGCCCAGCAAGTGCCTGTCGTTATTCTTTGTTCGTTACATTAATAAGTGTTCAGTGAGTTCCGTCACACAACACATTCCCTGCTACATTGTAACTGCGATGTGACGAGGTCGACCGCAGAGCGGGGACACTGCGCAGAGCGGGGACAGTGAAGTTATCCTTGAGTCCGGATCGGAGCGGATACTGTAATGCGGTCAGATGAAGGCAGAATGGGGGCAAACTTCCGCCAGATGCGTTTCGCCCGCATTGCAACGCTGCACTATAACGATCAGAGCTGCAGGATGCACAGCCAAAACCCGGTGGCGGGTCTGAAGCCTGATAAGACTGCTGCTCTATCACAAGACTGCTGCTCTAACAGGCATCTGGTGGTCCGTCGGGCGAAGTTGACCAATGGTCCAGTGGTCCAATGGGGTGTCAGCTAATGGTCTATTGGTCCACTGGTCCAGTGGTGCGGCGGGTGTCAGACCAGGACCCGGTCCCGCCCCGTTGGTCACTCCAGTCCCAACCCGCCACGCTCCTCCACACATGACTGATTGACTGATGGAGTGAAGGACCGATGGCCTGACTGGCGACTGACAAACGGATGGCCCCGATCAATACCGACCGCCTGAGACTGAAGATGACTGATACGACTGACAAGAAACCCTCAGCACACCATGCCACTCGCTTTCAGTCGTCAAACGCTCAGCAATGAAACATTTCTGAAAGGTTAGTTTATCAAATTTCTACAGAGTTTGTCACGGCGCGTTTGACCCGCCCGCCGCATCATACCACCACACGCTGTGACTGCCGCCGCCGCCGCCGCCGCCCCCGCCCACGCTCCGTGACGATCGTCACCCAGCCGGAAATCGCCGGCGATCGATACACACCGTCAAATATGGACACTGATTAATTGAACTGATCAATCACGGCGTACATACAATTGACGCGTGGAGCGCCGGACTCACGGCACCAGACAAAAACAGGCCACTCAGAGGCGGCGTCCGGCGGCGGCGGCGGGGGGGGGCGTGCGCCCTCGGGCGCGAGGGGCGGGGGCGGGTCATGCCGCGTCCGGCGTTCTATGGACGGAGCAGCAGCAAATCAGGACAATACCAATCGATGGCTGTTCACCGATGGAGGAATAGACACCATGGTATCCATCGCAGCAGCTGTCAACACCGAGCTGACAGATTGATTGCATACTCGCATACAGTGACGACTGTAGTTCAAGCAAATGTACTCATTATACATGCAATGTGGTACTCAATAAATGTCAATGATTCTAATTTCCTTCAGCTTCAAATGGCACACAAATGTCGTAGATTTCCTGCTTGTTCACATATATACAAATTAAGAGGCCGATAAGGAAATTGATATTAGCCAATCGACTAAATAAGCCACCTGGATCCAACACAGTTCATTGTGTGTTGATCATAAACATAATGGTAACGGAACTGTTCATTTTAAAATACATCTACATAAGTACACAACTACTTACACCATCCAACCGTTATACATATCAATAAGTTACAGTTAATGAATATATTTGCATTGCAATTAAAACTAGCGTCTTTCTGGCCTACATTCACCGCAAGCATCACACGGTTGATAGCTTCACCTGCACTGCTGGTCAGGTTCACACTGCCAACACACCGGCCACAAATCATTGTTTGAGTGCTATCGCTGGCTACAGGGCCGGCCGCCAGCCAGCCGCGTGGGAATGACCTGAAGGTGCGCGGCACCATGAGCCTGGCGTCCCAGCCACTCCGACCGTGGCCGGCAGAACGCCGATGCCGCGTCGGCCCAGGTCCCAGCCACTCGGACCGTGGCCGCAGAACGCGCGTCCGGCCAGTCCCAGCCACGCGGACCGTTGGCCGGCAGAACGCCGCGTCGGCCAGTCCCAGCCCACTTGCGACCGTGCCGGCAGAACGCCGCCGCGTCGCCAGTGCCCAGCCACTCCGACCGTGGCCGGCAGAACGCCGCCGCGTCGCCCAGTCCCAGGCCACTCCACCTGCCATGCCGGCACGCAACGCCGCCGCGTCGCCCAGCCCCAGCCACCCGACCGGGCCGCAGAACGCCGCCGCGTCGGCCCAGTCCCAGCCACTCCGGACCGTGGCCGGCAGAACGCCGCCCGCGTCGGCCAGTCCAGCCACTGCGACCGTGGCCGGCAGACGCCGCTCGCGTCGCCCAAGTCCAGCCACTGCGACCGTGGCCGGCAGAACGCCGCCCGCGTTCGGGCCCAGTCCCAGCACCCCTGGGACCTGGCGCAGAACGCCGCCGCGTCGGCCCAGTCCAGCCACCCGACCGTGGCCGGCAGGAACGCCGCCGCGTCGCCCAGTCCCAGCCACTGCGACCGTAGGCCGGGCAGAACGCCGCCGCGTCGGCCCCGTCCCAGCCACTCCGACCGTGGCCGGCAAAAACGCCGCCGCGTCGGCCCAGTCCCAGCCACTCCGGACCGTGGCGGCAGGAACGCCGCCGCGTCGCCCAGTCCCAGCCACTCCGACCCGTGGCCGCAGGAACGCCGCCGCGTGGCCCAGTCCCAGCACCCGACCGTGGCCGGGCAGGAAACGCCCCGCCGCGTCGGCCATCCCAAGCACTCCGACCGTGGCCGGCAGACGCCCGCCGGCGTCGGCCCAGGTCCAGCCATCCGACCGTGGCCGGCAGAACGCCGCCGCGTCGCCCAGTCCCAGCCAATCCGACCGTGGCCGCGCAGAACGCCGCCGCGTCGGCCCAGTCCCAGCCACTCCGACCGTGGCCGGCAGAACGCCGCCGCGTCGGCCCACTGACGCCCAACAGTTCTCCATTGTCGTACTGTCCAGACCGTGCCGGCTACAGCACTGCCGAGCAACTCCCTCTAATACCCATCACGATACCGTCCACCAGCCGGAAACGTGCGAGTTACGGCCGCCATAGAGAGAAAATCGCCAATAATTTGGCCAAATGAGCTCACTGCAGCGATAATGCACAGTAAAAGTCGCCCTTGGTGTACGCACTCACCATTGGCAATTTATGTTTCCTTCGTCGTGACTGCATAATCAATATGTTCTTCCTCTATTCATGCCGGAGCCTCATTCCGCGTCAGGCCTTCCTTCATAGCCGCTCAATCACGGGCTATTGAGAAAGCGCTTTCCTATGTTCGTGTCTGGGGGCCATTCTGCACCTCGCTTGGTAAGCGCCACTCCCAATAATATTCGCGCAGTTTACACTGGGAATCAATGCGAGCACATGTGTAAAATACGCGGTTGATAAAACTAACCAGCGCGCATGGCACGTAGCTGGTGGAAAGGCTGTTACGCAATAGCGACCCCCTGCGGTACACATCACTGTATAGTACAGATAGCCAGCCGTAGACGGCATCTGATGCTATGGACCAACATACCGCTCTCCCTCCGACGCGGCCCGGTATAGCGGGGCGAGCGGACGTTCTGTCTACCCCCACACACCCCACAGCTGACGATATCGTGGCAAAAACTGCCGACTGATTCCAGATATATTTAACTTGCCTACTAAAATTCCGCGAATTAGCTTCCTAAATCAACTATGGTGATAAAAAATTACCCGGTGCTTCCAAGAAGCGTACACCGAAACCGTTCCTGGAACGCGTCGTCAAGCGGCGGCAGTGGTGCGGGTAATTTTCCGGTAAACAGATGAGACGCATCCCAGGCGCGACCATGACATAGTAAACAGAATGACAGTTTGACAGCGACAAGATAAGCAGCGCTTCGTTCCAGCTCTGATAGCTCATCACAGCTCCCGCCAAAGATTACAGATCATGTCGAAGCTGACCGAATCCCCATGACCGATGACCGATCATGACCCATGACCGATCATGGACTGTCATAAAGGTCGACGCGCGTTGCCGATCAGTAAAATGCCTCAGCCAGCCTCACCGAGCCTCGTTTACTGGAGTGACATCGTTTTGACAGAGTCAGTAGCATCGTTTCGACAGAGTCAGTAGCAGGCGATCATTGTGTCGGGTCGCTGCATCGCTGAGCAATGTGTCACTGTTGTTAATCATAGCCCGCTGGAAACTGGGTGACTATTTATATAACACAGAGGAACAGCAGAACGTTATAATACGCAGTATCTTGATATACATAGTGAGCAATATATAACCTTACATAATGCACTGCCATTTTTTAAAAGCCACACGATCAACATTACGGAAACTACCTCCCACAGTTGCGACACCGACTTTTTCTAACCACAGAATCCGGCAGTCTCAACGCCTGGCAATTCGACTCGAATACGCAATGTCAGGTAAACTTCCACCTCTCAGTCACGAGTCGGACTTAACTTGAGTTTTCCCGTTTTGAGCATGTGCTGGACGAGCGCGATCCCCGTGTCGGAGCTCCCTGTAACACGGACGACAGGCTGACGTGGCGCCAGACCGGGTAACGCGGCCACTCCGGCGCACCTCTCCGCGCCACCACCGCCGCGCCGCGCCGCGCCGCCAGCCGCCACTCGCCACAAACCGGTCACACGTCACCTAATTATCCGCACTTTTGCAAATGTGCCGCGCGCCATCACTCGATACACACACGGGCCGACGTGTTCCGATTAACGGGGTTGTTCGTGGAGGTTTCAGCGAGACGCGCCGATCATACGACAGGTCCGACCCGAGGGATCCAGAGTGGAGACTGACAGCCTGTACAAATCTGGCAAATATGGGTGGATATCGAACGCAAAGTATCGCAGACTTTTGGATTCATACTATGCAAAAACAGCGTATGCTAAATGTTACCTACCTAACTAGTGAAGTCTAGAATGGAGGGATTCAAAATCGACGGTTTCCGAAAGTCTGTAGAGAGCTTTAGGATAACCGGTGGCATATACCGCCTCATCGGACCGGCCGGGACCCTGCCGCCGCCGCCGCCGCCGCCGCCGCCGCCGCCGCCGCCGCCGCCGCCGCCGCCTGCCACCGCCCGCCGTCCACCAACTCCTTCGAGACGAGGCGAGACGTCAGACGACCTCGAAAGGTCACCAGCGGGGATCGATCAAAGAGAGTCGACGAAGACTCGCCCGTGACCCATCGTCCCGCGGCCTGGAGTCCATCAGTCGATCAATCCATCAGTCCGCTCATCCATCAGTCCAATCGTCAGTGTGTCTGTCAGTCGGCCCGTCCTCCGTCAGCCAGTCCTTTCGTCCGTCAGTTCACACCTCAGTCCACCCGCAATCCGTATCCTCCCGTCAGTATGTCCTTTTGTCCACCGTCAGTCCCCCATCAGTCTGCCCTGAATCCTTCAATTAGTCCGTCAGTTCGTCAGTCCGCCAGTCAGTCTTCCCGTCAATCACCCATGTCCCCCGTCCATCGCCTCGTCAGCCAGTCCGCCCAGGTGCCATGCAGTGATCCCGTATTGACACAAGTCGTCGGAATGCCGCCGTGGCCGTCCACGATTTTTGCCGTCATCAGCCGGTACAAAGCTGACCGTGTCCGGTGTGGTTTTTAGCTGGCCGCTGGCTAGGCCACCATGGTAGCGTGCACGGCGGCCGCCATAGCCGAGCGGCTCGGCTGCCGCTCGGGCAGTATGCCGGCCGACTCCGCCGACCGGCAGCGGCGCCGGCCCGACCGGGAATGTCCAACCGCAGAAGGTCGGGATTTGGTAGCTGTTCAGACAGCTGTAAAGGCTTCAACTGGAGACAGAACAGTATCATGAACACCAGGTGATGCTGGTTTGGCCATTCGTGCCATTTGTCTGTTGGAGTATACAGTGGATATACATTACATACTACGTATACATGAGCACTGAGCAGTTACTCATGCACCGAAGGTCAGACCAATGTCCTGTCTCTGCCTGCTGTGAATGACTACATCGGCTACAATTAAATACCAGACAGCCATCCAGGCTGGCAGATTTACGGAGGCCCACCAGGGTGGCACAAATGGCACAGCACAGCAACTGTTGCGAACCGCGTCCTCAGCCGGACGTCACGAACCCCACACGACGCTGCCGGCCGCCCTGCCACCTCCGCCTGCCGCCTCAGCCCCGACCCTCTGCACGGCACAGCCGACACGGGGCCGGCGCGCTCCATTCAGCGGCGCGTCCATCAGCACCACCCAACGGCACGTTACTCGCTGGATAATCCCGGCCAGAGCTGACGCCGCCTTCATAGAACGGCCGTATCTTTTTATCGGCTGACTTTACACCTC
This sequence comes from Semibalanus balanoides, assembly GCA_014673585.1. Lineage (NCBI taxonomy): Eukaryota > Metazoa > Arthropoda > Thecostraca > Balanomorpha > Balanidae > Semibalanus > Semibalanus balanoides. The sequence goes on along the minus strand of VOPJ01005274.1, from coordinate 115,934 downwards.
GGGTGACCAAATACATGGTATGCAAAGCCGCGCCAGCACACAGATCGCAGTGTCGTCACTGGGCTGACGTAGAGCCCGGCCGACCGGTCCGGTGGCCGAGCACGCCGGTACGGCAGAGCACGGCGGAGGAAACGGTGCGGCTACGGTGACGGGTACGGCGACGGGTGCGAGTCACTGGCAGGTACAGGCAGAGGCGAGGTGAGCGATATGTACGGTGCTGAGGAGGCGGAGTACGGCCGCAGTGACGGTGAGGTAGGCAGAGCGAGCGGCGGAGTGATCCGGTATAGAGGGTAGTAAGCATGGCGTGGTAGAGTCGAGAGGAGCGGACGTGCGAGGGTAGGTACGAGTATGAGTATCGTTGAGGAGGCGGACAGGCGGTCATGATCAGCTCGTGAGTTCGGTCTGGAGCCGTTCTTCGGCATCGGTAATCGTGTGGCTTATGAGGGCAGGCGATAATCAGTGGGCATCTGTGAGAATCAAGAGGGAGCTAATGGACGTGCCAGGTAGAGTGCGACAGCGGGGTGCTTGTTCGAGGTTAACGCTGACTGAGGGGCCGAGACTCCGTGTCCCGCTGGCACGTGTGCGGCCGTGAGGGTGTCGCTCCACAGTGCCAATTCCGATGAGGCGAGCAGCCGCGGCTCACAAGTGCCTGCGCCTCTGAAACAGCGTCGCGGTCGTCGCAGTGCACGGAGATGCCAGCGGCGCTGTTATCTGAGAGAGGATGACGAGGCTGGCTTGGATCCACTGCGGCAGCGAAATGCTCTATAGTACATAGATGAATAGGCCAACTACTCATGTTGGAGTGGCGGTCGGCAGTAGCCGAGTACCAAGTATATCGGTGTCAGTCCCCGGCAACTTACTGCACATTGCACAACGCTGCTCTTGCTCTCCCGCCTAGAACGCGGCTTTGTTGCGTTCACCGAGGTACGTATACAGACAGACAGACAGACAGACAGAGTCAGACAGAGTCAGACAGACAGACAGACGGTGCAGCCTGACGACCTGCATGTTAGACTACCACCGTGTATTGGTTCAGCGTCCACCACTCATAGTCATGCGCCTCTCCAGTAATCGATTCACATGTGTACCATGTGGATCGATTATTGGAAAGAGTCCCAGAGTCCAGACTGCATGTCACCCAGCCTGCACATAATGTCAACCCAGCCTCCGGCTCCTCGCCCCGGCCAGGCTTCTCTGCCGGGTCCTTTACGGCCTGGCCTCCGCTGGGTGAGGCTGGGTCGACTGCTGCACACTGCGCCCCCCGCTGTGTTGTATGTGTATCCGTTCTGCTGTGTGTGAGTGTCGACAGACTGCGCGGGGCCGGGCTCGGTCCACGCCCACCGGTGTTATGTTCTCCACACGCGGCGCTCCAGCACCGGCTCGGTGACGGGCAAAACAGGCCCGAGTCGGCCGTGCTGACCGACACAGGCGCCGGCGACCAGTTTCAGGTGTCCCGACAGCTGCCCGGCATACAGCAACGGTTCTCAACTCAGACGTTTCAGAGCTCAGACGTTTCAGAGCTCGGATGGATGTTTCAGAGCTCGGATGTGGATGTTTCAGAGCCTCGAGTCCGACGAGACGGCGAAAAGACACACATACCCTTATCAACGTTAACTTTGACCAAGTCATCGCCATCGATTGGGTATGCGGTATGCATTGCACAGTGCACAGTTATAGAGCCCGAATCAGTGGTTTCATACAGTGGCGATCCATCAGCCTATATGGCTGGCTGGGTCGCGGCGATTGTGGGAGCGTCGTCACCGGCCGGGAAAGCAGCAGCGGTGAATGTACACAGGACGCGTCGCCGTCGGCCGTTTGCTGTGCGCCGATCGTCCGTAAACGGCCACATAACACTGCAGCAGTGCCGCGTCGGAAAATATCGCCCATTTAGCCGGCTGTAATGGCTCTGCCGACTGGCGAATGATTGGAGGTGGCCCAAAGTGGCCGGCCGGTCACAGAAGCAATACGCTCGGCTATTATGCAGGTCGTTCAGGTCGGCTCATTGTTTCACTGTGCACCGTTCAAAGTCAAAAGTAATCCACGAGTTCGGGTATGATAGTGACGTTACCGATTCTTGCGAGGCCTGTGAACATGCTCCTGAGGAAGCATCGCTGGAAGTTCATCCACTCCTCCCATACGCCAGCCGGTCAGCCACTTAATGTCTGACCTTCAGAGCATATGGTTAGCATAAAGCTGCCACGGGATAATTATTACCGTAGATAGGAATCATAAATCAGGAGATACGCCTGCCATGCAGCACTGCCTTCACACCATGACTTTGCCCGCCCCACCTCAACGCTTCCAATATTAACACTTGGGTAAAAACGGGAAACAGTCACGAGCAGCGTTAGTTACGAGGAGAAAATTCGAATGCAACGCCGGTACCCGACCGCATCAAAACTAACGAAATTAACTAAAAGTAATAAGCCAAGATAATTTGACGTTTACATATTATACTAGTCAGCACATGTATTTGCAGGTAAATTATATGTAAGCATGCCAATTAATGTTTATATCGCATTTGTGTTGTCTTGCCCTATTTATAGGGCAATAATATAAGTGCTATTTATATGAAAATAGTATAAGTGTGCAAAATAAGACATTTGCTACTAGTGTGCGCAAGGATGAATAAGCATGTTATGCCAGCAAGTGCAGGACTTAACTGTTAAGCCGATAACAAAATAATAATTGACTGAACATATTGTATAAGCCTAATGATAGCAACAGGAAAGTGATCCAGAGAGCACTTTCCTGAACCACTTTCACAAAGCACCATTGCAAGTTCGCTGTAGGCGGCGATGTTTATTCCGAAACGACTACTTCACAGTTAATACCTCGAATCTGCGACTACTTCACAGTTAATACCTCGAATCTGCTTGTTATCGGAAATTACGTCAGTACTTCAGGCTACAGTGACAGATGTTTCATGAAAACCTACAGCACAAAATTAGGTATGATGTTATGGTAGGCTAAGCTAAACCTTATTAGCAAATAGCATAAATGTAAAGACATATTGGTATCACGACAATGTCCTTGGCCTTTGCTGATAATCAGTTTATAAGCCCGACAGAAAAGAACTTCGAAATTTAATTGGAAAATAAACAGCTTCAAAGTGTAAACAAACATTGAAATAACACACTGCATTCCAGCACGTATGGCAGAGAGCAATGCTAAACTGAACACTGCAAAATTCTGATCAGCTTTATCACCTACATTCTGCCAGAGTATAAACCTGCGAAAATAGTTAATACCGCTGCAAAAATATGCCTTTAGGAGTCTTAGCACAATGCACATCAAACCCCTGAACTCAAACCCCATGCAAGCCGGCACGTGCGCCAGGTCAACCTACTTGCTGCCAGAACTGGGCGATGAACAGCGGAACCTCCTCCTTCTTGAAGACCGAGTCCATGTTGTTCAGAGTCTGAACGTCCATCGCATGCTGGGCAGAGCCCGGCGCCGGGAGAGGGGGGCGGCTCGCCGGCCGCTGGACAACAGGCTGCGGTCAGCTGCCCGCGACACGCCACTCAGGCGGAGACAGGTCACAGGCGGCCACAGCACAGCCGCCTGCCGCAGGACAGGTAAGGATCGCTGAGATTCGGCGAGGATTCCAGATCAGGATTCGGTCGGCATCAGTCGAGCACAGTCCACTCTGAGTCCCGAGTCCCGACAGACGCACACAGTCTCCACAGACAGCAGTCCTCAGCAGGACACCAGGCGTCCCTCAGCTCAGTCAGCGGCTGACCTTCACCGGTCTCGACGCGTCGTCGGCGGGCAGCGACGCTACCGACGGAGGCTGCCGAGCGGCCAGGACATGGTGCGACACGCACAGACGTCCACACTCTACCGCAGTCGGTGAGCGACTGGCGCGCGCCGGACGGCCGCCGCTCGGCCCGGACAGCAGCAGCATCTAGCGGCCGGCGGCGGAACTAGGGCGGCCAGCGCCGGCCCAATGCCGTCGGCCGCGCGCCGACCGCCGGATCTGATTGGAGTTTGGAAATATTGGGCCGGTCGCGACGGCCCACGCCGCCAGGTCTGCGCCGCGCGCCGCACCAGAAGGAGCCGCCGCCGCCGCCGACCGGCCGGCTGTCGGGCTGGCGGCAGCGGCACGGCCGGCGGAGACGGGGACGGATCGGGAGGCGGCCGCTGCTGGTCGGACAGCTACGCCGGGCTCAGGTGCGCTGAGAAACCGCGACCCAGAGACGCAGGACATCGGTCTAACGGCGAGGCAGCCAGGAGAGATGGATGGAGAATATATAGGCGAAAATGAATCAAATGAAATGCAAACAGATCAAACAGATCATACCGTGGAGAATGAGTTGACGGGCGAGAGAAAGAGAATGAGAGAGGGCAGGCCCAGACAATCTATTGTACAGAGTTGACTTGACTTCACCGATATTGTTCCAGTAACAGAAATCACGGCGATTGCGTAGTGCTTAACATTTATCCCCAAGCCAGGGCAAGCACGTAGCCAGGATTTTGCTCAGGGGGGGGCACGTCGAAAAAAAAAATTTGCCTCTCTTAACCACCAGTATGATGCTGACCAGGGGGGGGGTGGGTCGGGTTTTCAAAAATCGCATTCGTATCTAGTGTGAAATCAATTTTGCTCCTCAGCTAGTATATTGCCTCGAGAACCGGGGGGGTAGGGTAGAGTTTTCGAGAATCTCATTCTATCTAGTATGAATTTATTTCGCTCAGGGGGGGGGGGGGCATGGCCCCCTGCCCCCCTTGGCTACGTCCCTGAGCCAGGGTAGCAAGCAGGCACCACAGCATAAAATTGCTATATTTCAGCAAAATCGTTTAATATATATTTTGCGTTTTATTATAAAGGCAACTGATGCATTTTCCATGGTAGCAGTTTCAAGCATTACACAAGCGGAAAATTACATAAGGTTGAAAATTAATTTTTCAATTGGTTGAAAGACGACCTTTGAGTCGTTTCACAAAGATATCCAGTCTACTGACTACTGATCGTCCAGACAGGAAGCGTGGACACACTATTTGCTTTGGAACTCGGGAGGCATGCAAGAAAACACAAGAACCAAGGAGGCCAAGCAAACAATGCAAGGCCAAGATCTACAGTTTGCACCAGCACTAAGAATCGCCGTGACGTTGACTCCTTGGAATCAGTTTTGTACTGGACTGACTCAGAATGTTGTGACTTGTGGTTGACTCAACTCTGGCACAAGAATGTGCTGACTCTCTCCTTTGACTACGAGTACGACTGAAACCCTTGAAGGGAGCCGATACCTGCTATTGAACCAGCTCAACTGGAAATGCCTTCCTTCACTCCGACATAAATCTGACTCAGGACTCAGGGGATGCAATTTAAAACGATTTATAAGACTGAGAGTCATGGTCAAGTTGCTGATTATCGACTCTGGATCAACTATGACTCACGTTCATGTTCTGGATGACTCATATCATTGACTAAAAAGCAGATTTACTTTCGACTGGACTTGGGGACGACGACAAGTATAGTCTTCTTACTTCGAAGCAGCAGCCAAAGTCACAATAGTAGCCGTTTTCACGAAAAATTGTATTTTCCGGGTGTTTGGGGCATTTGGGGGCGATTGGGGCGTTTAGTTTAAATGGGGGGGCAGTGTTAGAGCTATGGGCACGTGTCACGGTGTTAGGTTCAAACTGTCCCTAATTCCAAAATGCCCAAATTCAACAATTCTGCCGCAAACCCCCCATTTAAATAAAATGCCCCATTCGCCCCATTCGCCCCAAACACCCGGTAAATAAATTCCTTCGTGAAAAGTGAAAACGTGTCGCGGCATCAAAGCTGAAACGTTCGTCTGTTTTTTTTTTCTTCTGAAACCAAAGGCGGCGGTTTGGCCAATACGGCCGAAGCCAGTTTCATTCACCTGGTTACTTTCGAGTTCCGACCCAGGTATATTTCAGGTGTCTGAAGAATAGGTGCTTTATAAGCAACTAAGAACATAATATAATTCTGCATATCGGCCTTCTTTTGTTCAACAACGCTGCTATTTAGCAAATTATTACGCTCATGCGCCTACTTGCAACAACTACTTCACGCTTATACAGCAATTACGTGTATTTCAGATTTGCGCGGTTTGTACGACCTCCTTGCAAACACAAGGCCTATTATACCATGATAACGTTGACGGCAATGTCTGCTAGCGATAACACTAGGCCGCGTGTCGATAATAAGTGGCATCTGGGTGGAGGTTTCAAAACAACTCCTCAGATATTTTGATGGTAAAAAAAAAACTGAGACATAGCATAGTCTATGTTGTAAATATGTGGTTCAGAGCCTACCGATGCCAAATGTGTGTCATATGCATGCACAATACGGTATGCATTGGGCACAGTGGTTATGAAGAAAGCAGCAAAAAACGTCCAATGTGCTTCAAAATATCCAGAGCACCTTACCCATACTGTGATGATCAGACAAGCCACTCACTGTAGAAACTAATTATTGAATGATAACTGCCAATGGATCCAATGACGATGGATAAAGCAAACATGTCAGAATGTTCCGCCTGTAAAAGCGTTGTTAGCATAGACATCAGACGTGTGCCTGGATCCCAGGATCCAACTGAGATCCGGATATATGTGTCCTGTGTCCCGGGATTCACATGAGACACCAGATCCAGGTACAAATAAGTCGAGGGATCCACAAAGATACCAGATATTCATACATTTTATGGCGAGGGATCCACAGGTACAGATACAGATACAGACGTTTATTAAGGTGATCCACAAGCATGTGGCTATTACCACCTCTCGTCAGAATAATAAAACAAAGGACGAAATGAATGGTCAGTTGGATAACAACAACACCTCACATTCGATACAGGTCAAATAAAAAACATCACACATCACACACGGGCCCGGGAAGCGGCTAGTGAGAGTCAGTCGGGCGCAGCAGGCTGAGCCGACAGGGCTCCTAGATCCAACGTCAGGATCCAGACACAAGTCTGGACTACATACCAAGATTCCTTTACTGGTATACCCACGAGGGAGAAGCGACTCCCGGGGGGACGCGTCGCAAAGCACTAGGTATAAATTATTTTACAATATGGTAGACCCAGACATGTGCCTGGATCCCGTGATCCAGCTGAGATCCGGATTTATGGGTCCTGTGTCTGAGATCCGCATGATACACCAGATCCAGGTACATCATAAGCCGAGGGTTCCACAAAGATCCCAGATCCTGATACATTTTATGTCGTGATATTTTTTCGTGAGATCATTTACGCCGAGGGATCCCCAGGAGGATCCCAGATATTGATGGATTTTATGCAAAGGGATCCACTGAGATCCAAAATCTTCGTGCATTTTATACCGAGGGATCCCCTGGGATCCCAGATCCAACATCGGGATTCAGGCACAAGTCTGAAGCATAACTTGCAATTTCGAAGAAATATTCAGAGCTCAGTTGAGTATAAATATTTGTTGCGGAATTTGACGAATTATGTTTTATCGTACTAGCGGCAGGCTAAAAATGCTTAATCCAATATTGGTGAAGAGGTACCATTACATGCTTCATTCCGAAGTAAGAACCATTAAATGAATCATTGGTGCATATTTTGTCAGATACAGTACATTGTGTAATTACATTTTGAAGGTCAGCCGACCAGTAACTAGCATTCACAACGGTGATTTAGATCCCATGAAACATTCTAACGAAATATGGGAATAGATGGACTTGGACATCAGTGATATAGGTTCTCACAATTCCACTAGAACGTCGACAATGCATGACACTGCTGATTAAACGGTTAAGCATCACGAACGCAATCAACGTCCAAAACCCACGGTGCGATAACAAAGTTTCCAGAACGTCATCCTCGCATAGTGGACTCATTTTTAACGAAAGTCAATTACTTAATGCTATTGGAGCCTGGCGTGGGTCATAAAATGGTGACTGCAGTGGATGGCCTGGGGACAGAGTGGATGGCCTGGGGACAGCCGTCACACCGTTCGTCATCTTCACGGCTGCGTACACACGCGGCATTTCGGCGCGCCGCCGACGTGTTCAGCACGAATGGTATGCCACCGTGCCATTGTTTGCTCAACACGCTGACGGGCGTTATTCATTACAGCGACGTTAGCACGCGGCCGAGGCCGAGTCTCACCAGAGACAGGTGGAGGCCCCCTCTCTCTCTCAGAAGCTATAGCACCACGCAAGGAAGGCACCACATCCGAAGATGATTTTTCAAGAGGCTCGTATATTTATTGTGTGATGAGGAGTTGCTGTTCCTTCTCTCTCCACAAATCGTTGCTGATATATGCGGGACAAATTGTTGAAATGCAGCGCGTGCAGCACACGCACACAGACTGAATAAGTGATTCCGCCGACTGTTGGGCTGTGCTGGCCAGTGTTGTCGAGAGTGCAGCCGCACTGTGTGCTGCCTAGTGCGACTGAATCAGCGTGACTGTGTGCAAGGGCGGCGCCAAGGGGGAGGGGGGGGGACATTTGTGGATTTTTACATTACACCTATGAATGTTGCATGGAAATAATCGACTTCAAAATACCTCTATTCCCTCCCCTACTTCTTGGAAGGTGGCGACTAGTGGTGCCAATCGGTGCAAACTTTTTCGGAAATCCGAATTTGTCCGAACACCGATTTGGTTTCGGACGTGACAAAAGGCCTATTTCTTTGGACATTCTTCGGACATCCAATGCCCAGGGAAGGCTTGTCGTAAAAATCACTTAGTTACTTTTAATATTGTTCTGTATATAAATGGATATTTAATGACTGTGGCTTTCGAATATCCTAACTGTTGCGTTATTTAACACAAATGCCTATATTTTTTATATATTGGGAATGATACACTGGATATTTCACATTCCGTATCATACATTTGTTCTGCATTCGGACAAATTTCGGACAAACAATGATCTTCGGACAGTTTCGGACGGTGACAGCTGCCATGGTCTTGGACATCGGTCGGACATTGGACAAATATTTTCTGAAACTGGCACCACTAGTGGCGACGTTCCTACGGCGGCTTGAGACAGTTGAGACACGCACAAACATACAGATCTTTCCCTAAATTCGGGCTCATAACTCGATTAGAACAGTGTCTCATGTACTGACCCCAGCTGAAACTCTCCCTGCACAATACTCGGAAACGGAGTTATTTTCATTTTTGTGTCAATGATAATGTTCACCGATTTTCCCGTCAGCCAGCCATACCTGTCTATCTGATCACATATCTAACGACCGAACAGCTTTCATCTGTCCGTCCGGTTGTCCTTGACACGTTAACTGGCCGGAACATACCGTATTTTTGGCTGTCTGAAAACAGTGCACCGACACGTAGTATGCAAGCCCGCCCCGCCAAGAAAGAGACGGGACGGGACAAGACAGGACAGGAGGATACGGGACATTCAGTCACTGACAGCGATCCGATCTGATCAGACAGTTCTGACAGCGACATCTCGTATCCGATCGCGGAACCACCGGACCGCACACATTCCAACAGACGGTACAACAACGGGGTTTTGAAAGCAAGGGCATCGCCACCTTTCGAAAAATGGTGGGAACAGAGGCACTTTGAAGTCGATTCTTTCCATGCAACGCCCATAAGGGTAATGGTAAAATCCGAATATGTTTTTGGGGACGCCGCGACACGTGTCCCGAGGGGGGGGGGGACGTGTCCCCACGTCCCCCGCCCATGTTTGAAAGGTACTTTCATTTTAGTTTACAATATGTGTCGTTATGCCACACAATTAACAGTTCCTTGGTAACCAATATAAATTGTTTAGCAGATATAAAATCCGACTTCAATAACATCTTAGCAATGAGCTCAATTTTAGCAGAGTTCTTCTAAAAAAATACTTGACTGCAAACCACACAGATATTTGTCAGCAGCGCAACAGTAGGTAACTGCTGATGCTGAGAGAACACCTACTGCTCACAGCTGGAGCCGAGCTGTACTGGCGACGCCTGCCGCCTGCCGGCCATACTGTACCGCACTACACCGCCTGCCGGCCATACTGTGCCGCACTACACCACCTGCGAGCCATACTGCGGCCATACTGTGCCGCACTACACCACCTGCCGGCCATACTGTGCCGCACTACACCGCCTGCCGGCCATACTGTGCCGCACTACACCGCCTGCCGGCTGTCGGCCATACTGTGCCGCACTACACCACCGGCGACTGGGCACTGGGCAGTGGGCAGTGGGCCACCGGGAGGGGGAGGGGCAGAAGCCCCTGTCGTCGGGCAGGGGGGGGCAAACATATCTTTTGCCACCTGGCATTTAGAGAGGCCCCTTCATGCTTCAAAAAGGCCCATCTCGCAGGCCCGGTCGCGGAGGTCACAGGGGTTTGAACAGGGGTCACAGGGGAAGCCAGAGGGGGGTCCTATGAATGTCAGAGAGGGCCTCTGAAGGGCAGTGGAGGCCATATTGCAGCCAGAGGGGAGGTCAGAGGTGGGCCCTAGAGGCCATATGGAGGTCAGAAAGGTCCCTGAAAACCAGATGAGTCCTATGGAGGTCACAGGTGCCCCTGAAGTCCAGAGGCGGCCCTTTGGAAGCCAGAGAGAGGTTAGAGGAGCCTATCGAGGTAAAAGGGTCCCTTCTCAAATAGAGGCCCTCTTTCAAACGGAGGCCCCCTAAATTTGGACTTGTTCCCTGACGAAAATCCGTGGCACCGCCCCTGTGAAGGTGAAGAGGGACGGACCGAAGACGGAAGACGGATGCCACTTGAGTCTGACGAGCAAGGCGAATGATGAGACTCAACCAAGCTCCAGGTTCAGTCGCAGTGAGAAGGCGCTGGTTGTCATTTTGACCCCCCTAAGGTTTTTTCCAGAACAGCAGGAAAACAACGGTGCACAGCGCCGCCAATTTTGTACACTGTTCTGACATCAATAACCCACCCATTGACAAAGTTTTGACCTTAGATTATCTCAGGTCAGGTCACCAGGTCACGTCAACCCAGCTAACAATTTGACTTTGTCGCTACGTTGTGACAAGGTTGCAACACAACTACACAACGTTGTGATAGTGTAATTTTGTAGACTCCCAGGAACGTTGTCAAAACGTCACCTTGTGACGCTCACAAAACGTTGAAACAATGTTGCTACAACGTTACTTTTAACAACCATATCAAACGTGACTTAACGTTGTTGATCATTTATCTTAGTGAGATGGTGAATATGTTTAATTTAGATACTTGTACCACATTGAGAGCTGTTCTTCCCAAGTTACTAGAACGAAGTTGTGACGTAACGATACAACGTTGCTGTAACGTTTAACAGCGACGTTTATACAACTTTCTCTTCACAACATTCACGACGTTGTCGCAACGTTGTTAAAACGTAAATTATAACTTCATTTTTCACAACGATGTTACAACGGTATTTGTTACCTGGTAAGTGGCCTTGCCTTCCAAAACGTTTGCGATGGTGCCAAAGCCACGGTCTTTGTCCGAGAGATTTTTAACCTGCAGGATATCATGAGGTCATAAGTACCTACAATCGGTGTATCTTTGATTTTTTGCATCGGTGACCTAAGGTCAGGTCAATTGCCTGACCTCCCCGTTAAAAGTGAACGAGAAAATATACAAATGCTTCCTTTTCAGAAAATATACATTGGTCAGACCAACTCTTTCATAATCATGATTTTAGCTCATTCTTGATGACCCAGGTGCAATAGATGCTGAGTAATCTGTGCAAGGTCATCTGAGGTCATCAGCAATGTTTTGCTAATAACTCTTGATATAATAAATATAAAAACGAGCAGATGACACCACTGTTTGTTTCGTTGGGCCGCGTCGCCCCATATGCAACACGACCTATCTGGATCAACAAATGACCTTGACCTGAGGTAATATTTTAAAGTTGACCTAACCAGGTCACCATTCATTTTTTTCTTCAAAGTGCCTCGATGAGATAAACACGATGGTGTACAAATAATTCCTCTATCTTAAGCAGAATAAATAAATAAATTTGGGACACACAAAAAAAGAAAAACCTTGCATGTTTTACCTTTGATGACGTCTTGAGCCTAAGCGGTAAACAAAATTTTGGTTACCGATTGACACCACTAATCGGTATCCCGGCGCCATGCAGCGCGGCAGCGGCTAGGTCGCGAGCTGCCTCATCCTGGCGTCCGTAGCTGCATCCTTCGTCCCCTCTGCACTGTAGGGCATGGGCATCGAAAACAGGGGGTCCCCTTCCCGGGGGAGAAGCGTCCCCCCATTCGTTGCAAACAAGGCTGCGTCCCCCTACAATTTTCGGGTGATAACATTACGCCTATAGGTGTTGCATGGAAAGAATCAACTTCAGAATTCCAACGTCCCCATCCCCCCTCCAACTCTTGGTTCGTGGCGACGCCCATGCTGTAGGGTTCAAGCCTTTTGGCTCTAATTTGCTTGAAACAACACAATCATCGATACCACGCTTATATTCTTATCAATATGATTAATGTAGGTATACAGTGCACACCTGACCTACCTACGGCCATGACCCATTGACTCATGCACGCTTGAGAAACGTTCACCTAAAAGCGACAACTAGTGTCAGCATAAAAACGATGTAGGTATTGTACACAAAGCACGTCTACTTGTTCTTACGGAACATGTAGAGCGCTGAGCTAGACGAAGTTTCCTGGACTTGGATTAGCAAAAATAGTGACAATTGAACCAGTGACAACTGAATCAGTGACAACTGCACCGGTGACAACTGGCCCAGTGAAAACTGAACCAGGGACAACTGAACCACGGACAACTAAACCATGGTTTAGTTGTCCGTGGTTAAGCCATTATTTATCTCGGATTTTACCAAATTCGATTCTACCGAATTCGCTGGATATCACCAATTCAAATTCAAGTCATTAACCCTATTCCGTGCTGGCGGCCAGAAAAACGTGAACGTGCTGGGGGAGCGATTCTGACCCCCCACCCCGAGATCTCGAGAACCGCTAGGTCGATTTCGATGGGATGAACGCCATTCGATCCGTAATAACAAGATCTTTCTTAAAGAACCTCGAAATGTATTTTGTGTTAAGAAATAGGAGGTCAGGGGGCCAAAAATACATTTGTGTGTGTTTTTGAATGGTTATTGCGGCCATGTGGTTTGACCAATTGTCATGCCCAGAACGTTTTTGAGCTTCAAATTTACTGGTCTTCAAAATATCAAAAGACAAGAACCAAAAATGAAAAATCATAGGCGTATTCAAGGCATGTAAAATGGGGGAATTTTCTGATAATAAATATGTGCTGTTCGTGATTGTTGGGGACGATGTGAACGGCACATATGGTCGTTATTTGCTGTAATTTGTTAAATGTAACATATTGTGTATAGGCAGATTCAGGTTAACATCGTGAGGGGGGGCACCACATGCATAACGCCTTGTATTATCTTACTTAATTGAAGTTGGACCTTATTTGACGAAGGGTATCGCCTCCCCTTTTATGTACCTGAGCGAGCCTCTGCCCCAAAATATGTAAAATCCATGTATGTATGATGTATATTGCAGTGACAACGTTTCTGACGCATTTATTGTACCGCAAACAACGAAGGAAGTAAGCGCCGCACAACCGCATTGGAAACACCCTCCCCAAAACATGAGCCTGGCACCGCCTCTGCTGAACATATTTTGTCAAAACTTTGACATAACACGCGTAATTCAATTTTATGAAACGTCGCACAGTTTCAAGACGCTAGGCCAAATGGTTTTGAAGCGGCAAGCGAAGAACCACCGGGGGAGGCAGAATCTACTGCCCCCCCCCCCCCAGCACGGAATAGGGTTAACCCGCGCCGTGGGGGAGGGGGCGTTTAGACGCCCGACAAGTTTTTTTGAGAAAGCATAAAAACGGCGGCGCGCAGCGCCGCTGAACAAGGCTAACAGGGATAACAGGGACAAACTACTTGGCGTTACGCAAGGTAAACGCATAACGCCGACGCTACCGAACACCCAACACGACACACGAACCAGCGGGCAAGAAGCAGCCAAGGCCTGCATCCATGACAACTGGCCGTTTCATGTCAGCAGCTGATGGTATGAGTGCGTCGCATGTAACGAAGCTCAGCCGAAGCTCGACCGAACGCGGCGCGCCTGACGTGACCGCCATGACCGGCCCGGTGCGCAGCTCCGCAGCTCCGTGTGAGTAGCGTGAAATCCGGCCGGCTTACCCACACCGCTCACGTGACGGCCACCACTGAGACGGGCGCCGGCACGCACACGGCCATGGCCCGTGCACAGGCACACCTGTGAACAAACTTCCGAGAGCGTAACCGGACAAATAGCCGACGCCGGGCGTCTCAAAACACACGAAACGCGCAACACAAAAACACCGTAACTCACCGACAAATAATTACTGAACCGAATCACTCGTAAAAAGTGGCCTATAATCAAAATTAATTGCCTCCGTGTGAACTCATTCCGTAGCAGGCACTCGCAATAATAGGATGACGATTAGGATTCATTTTTACACCCTTTCACCGGATCGCAGCGCACATCCGGAGACTTTGAAAGGGCCAAGGAAGCAGGGTTCAGCGGCGTGGCGGGCAGCTGCCGTGGTAACCCATTCAGCCTGCGACCAGCGTCCCTCCGCCGGCTGCAGGGAGCAGGGAGCACCACCAGCCAACACAAAATCAACGAAAACTGGATTTACTATAGCAGAAGCCAGAAGCCTTCGACCTTATGCCATGTAAACAACGCAGAAGTTATTTGCCTGTAAAAGCACTCAAACCTACGGTACCCAGAAGCTTCCGAAATATAAAATAGTTGTTGCCTGTCGCCCTCTAAGTACTCTATGTATAACAAGCCTTTTCCAGATTTTTGTCTTCCCCTTCAAGCACAACCTTTGCGGACGGGCCGCCGCCCGGTCCATTCACATATATGCGCACGTCACGCTTCCGCCAGGCCGACACACAAACACACACACACACAGACAGAGAGCCGGTGGAGCTGCTGCAGGTCTGTACAGTACAGGGAGGAGGGCAGCTCTGACTTGGTGGGTAGGGCCGTCGGAGGTCCGGCGGATACAGGCCATAGTGAGCTGGACGGCCGGCGGAGGGTGGACAAAGGAGCTGGGTCACTCACCGCCAACCAACAGCGCGGCGGTGCACCTGCCCAGACTACAGTGGCGGCTGCAACAGGTCATGGCCGCAGTGGGCAGGTGCTAGGTCTGGACTCTGGTCGAATATGCACAGAATGTGTGGGTAATGGTGACGTCAATGCGGTTCGGTGGAATATATTTGAATTAGCTATGACGTCACACGTCGAATGAGAGCAGGTGACATCGTTTACCACAACAAAGTGCACGTCTGACGTGAGCGAAGTACCTTCAAAGTACCTTCAACCTAATGGAAACGGCTTTCCTGGGGGAAAGGTAAGAGGCAGGAACACCTGGAAAGAGCCGTGTACTCGGATGGCCTTAGTGATGCACTGCATGCTGTACACTGTATGGACCACTTCTAAGAATGACCTCAGGTGCAGCGGCACTGTATCTCCGTACATCACGAAATGCAGCTTAAAAATGCATTTCTTGCAAAACATCTCATCTGGCAAACGAACATGGAAACCCATTGTGGGAATGCAATAACTCAGCAATGATGCACTTATCGTCCAAGAAAGATTCAGTTCCAATTTCATCGCAATTATTTTATTCCCATCCAGTAAGCAAGAATTTCTTGAAGAAAATGATTAGTCAGACGGAATGCCAGCATAAGGGTTTGAATTAACGTTAAAACTTCCCACAAAGTATAATACAATCCAGTAAGCACAAGTTTTTCTACAGAAATACAACACGTAAACAGGACGTGTTTTTCAACGACATTCCGAGAAACGTTAGAAGTTTAAATGCCTTCGGCTGTTGGTATGCATATACATTGAAGCCTTGTCCTTCAGGCAACAGTAGAAGTGGAAAACTGCGAGCAGCATGATAATGCAAACATACAAATGGTAGCTTATTATTGTCATTTATAAATACCATTCGATAACAAGGCGCCTCGACTCGGAGGGGAGATGTTCTCTCGAAAACAGAGGTGACTCCTCGATAACTGGGAGGTGTGACTGGATTCAGCGGGGAGGTGTGACTGGATTCAGCAGGGAGGTGTGACATGATGCAGCGGGGAAAGTGTGATTGATTCAGCAGGGAGGTTGTGACTGGATTCAGGCAGGAATGGTGTGACTGGATTCAGCGGGCGAGGTGTGACTGGATTCGAGGAACGGAGGGAGACTGTGACTGGATTCAGAAGACGGGGAGAGTGTGACTGGATTGCAGCGGGAGTGTGAACCTGGATTCTAGCAAGGGAGAGTGTGACTGGATCAGTAGGAAGGTGGTGACTGATTACAGCGGGGAGGTGTGACTGGATTCATGGGAAGGTGTGACTGGATTCAGCAGGGAGGTTATGACTAAGGATTCAGCGGAGGAGAGTGTGACTGGATTGCGAGCGGGGAGGTGTGACTGGATTCAGCCGGGGAGGTGTGACTTGGATTCAGCGGGAGGTGTGGACTAAGGATTCAGCGGGGAGGTAAGTGACTGGAATTCAAGCAGGAAGTGGTGCCCTGGATCAGCGGGGAGGGGTGTGCTGATTCAGCGGGGAGGTGTGAACTGGATTACAGTCCGGGGAGGTGTGACAATGGATTCAAGCGGGAGGTGTGACTGGATTAGCGGGGAGAGGTGAGGAAACTCGATTCAGAGGGAGGTGTGACTGGATTCAGCGGGGAGGTGTGACTGGATTCAGCAGGGAGGTGTGACTGGATTCAGCAGGAAGGTGTGACTGGATTCAGCGGGGAGGTGTGACTGGATTCAGCGGGGAGATGTGACTGGATTCAGCGGGGAGGTGTGACTGGATTCAGCGGGGAGGTGTGACTGGATTCAGCAGGGAGGTGTGACTGGATTCAGATAGGAAGGTTGAAGCTGGGATTCAGCGGGGAAAGGTAGTGACTGGTTCAGTGGGAAGGGTGTGACTGGATTCATGTGCAGGGGAGGTGTGACTGGATCAGCGGGGCAGTGTGACTGGAATTACAGGCGGGGAGTGGTGACTGGATTCAGCGGGGAGTGTGTGACTGTGATGTACGAACGGGGAGTGTGTACTGGAATTCAGCGGGGAGGTGTGACTGGATTCAGCGGGGAGGTGTGACTGGATTCAGCGGGGAGGTGTGACTGGATTCAGCGGGGAGGCCTGACTCGACTCGGCGGTGCGTCGGCGAGTCAGCGACCACGGGTCGCCACCCTGTCGTGCTGGTATCGCGACCCTGTCGTGCTGGTATCGCGGGTATCCTCGCTGCTGCCGTCCGCCGCTCAAAGCCGGACCCAACTGGCTGCAGCCACTGCGCGCCGGAGCCTTCCCCGCGACCAGGGAGCGAGATGAACGACCTTGCAACGTGCGACCTTGCGAGGGCACAGTCAAACTCTCAGTAGCAATGCACCGAGGGGTGAGAAGTATTCACAGCAGGCATTGAGCTGTACCGAGCCGGCTCAGCGGCCGACCGATACGAATAGAGCTGGTGACTCACACCGTGCAATGGAGGCATTGGACGCAGCATGTATGACGTGGTCATTAGGCGCTGAATTAGTATTGCACCGCAAAAAGTACCGGCCAGAACCAGCCTTGATCACATATGGGTGGTGTACCATTCGGCATTGTTCGGAGCCATTGACGCTTAAAAGTGATGTCAGCACTGAATGCTATAGCGTGCGCGACACTAAAAAGCTGCTGAATGCTCGTCATTGTGGCAGAGCGTTTCTTCGATGACTTTCTGAAGCTGTGAGCGATTTCGTGCAGCAGGCGATGATGATGAAAGGAATCCCAAATCACCCGCATATGTCAACGCCAGTCGCTCAACGACTGCTATTCAGAATAATTACAATGTCTACACATACGTTCATAGCTGGGCTGCTTTCAGAACAAATCACTCACATTCCGATAATTGTCGGTCTCACTTTAGAAGACGTTGCACTCGCTCCCTCCGAGGTTGTCTGGTATCACCTCTGCTACAGAGGCAGGTTTATCTAGACACCACAGTCACACAGAAGCTCTCAGCGCCCCCCCCCCCCCCCCCTACCACCATCACCACGATTCTGCACCCGCGCCGCGGGCCAATCCTCCGCCCCTCACCCGCCGATGCCGAATGACCTCGGTGACCGTTTCAGTGTTTTGAACGCATCAAGCCTGAATGCATGCGGGCCCTCTAATTATGAATGGATGTTTTCATAGAGCCGCTGATACGGGGTCTGTGTAAGCCGGCTAAGCATTCCCCGGGGCCCTGCTCTCTCTCTCTGTCTCTCTCTCTCTCTCACACATCCTAGAGAGCCGGTCCGCCAACCGATCCGTCCGCACGCAGATCTCCCAAACACCACCGAGAGAGCCGCTAACTTTGCCGAGCCATCAGCGCCGGCCGGTAACGGCTCGTCAGACTGCCGTGTGGCCTGCAGCGGGCACGCCCCTGACCTCTGACCTCTGCTGACCGGCTGCCGATCAACGGCGCCCGCCGCCCGTCACGGCCCCGTTACGCCGGGCTGTCACAGCACCGTCACGCTGCGCTGTGACGCCCGTTTTTGTCCCCCGGGAAGGCGTCAGAGTCGGTACCTGATGCCGAAAGACCGTGTATGCCGAGACTAGCCGCGGCACGCCGGTCACCAGGCACAACTGTTGAAGCCTCAGACGGGAAAATGGTAGGCTGGGTGAGGACAGAGACAAGGTAAGGGTCCTGGAGTCGTGTCAGATTCGATATGTTTTATGTATATACATGGACATAAAGTTACCACGTGCCAGGGCGCTAGTAAGATGTTGTCGGCGACGGACGACTTTCCAGCAACTGAAGCTGTAAACTGCATCGGACCGAGGGTCATTGGATAGGTCAGGTTCAGACCAGATTGGACCAACAGGCGGAACATTCCAACAAACTCTCAAAAACTGTCTGACCGGCCGACCCTGACGACTTAAAACAGCCGGCTGAATGCTATATAAACTGCACAAGAACAGTGAACAGTTAACCATCTCACTATTCGTATTTCGTGGTGATACTGATATTCGACTACAAAGTTGAGTCATAGATCGCCGAGTCTCTCAGGCTGACCCAAGCATGACTTTGCTAGGAGCCAGATTTGAACCCGGAAGCCATGAATTGCGACTCTGACGTTCCACCGACTAAGCTATCCAGCACCCATTTCACTCATCAAAAGACGGCGACCAGCGCACCAGCCTCACGCAGTATCCCCGTCCATCCCTAGTTCCTTATCACTCTGAGAACCCCATGCCACCCCCACACTTCATCTGCCGAAATCTGCCTCGCCACATGCCACCGGGGCAGTGCCAGCGATCCCCGCATGGCGGCCAGCCGGCCGGCCGACCGACCGCCTGTATATTGATCGTCGGCTCCAGCCAGCCAGCGAGGCAGTCCAGCGAGGCAGTCAGCGAGGCAGTCAGCGAGCCAGTCAGCGAGCCAGTCAGCGAGCCAGTCAGCGAGGCAGTCAGCGAGGCAGTCAGCGAGGCGGTCAGCGAGGCAGCCAGCGAGGCAGTCAGCGAGGCAGTCAACGAGGCAGTCAGCGAGGCAGTCAGCGAGGAAGTCAGCGAGGCAGTCAGCGAGGCAGTCAGCGAGAAAAACCAGCGAGGCAGTCAGTGAAGCAGTCAGCGAGGAAGCCAGCGAGGCAGTCAGCGAGGCAGTCAGCGAGGAAGCCAGCGAGGCAGTCAGCGAGGCAGCCAGCGAGGCAGCCAGCGAGGAAGCCAGCGAGGCAGTCAGCGAGGCAGTCCGCGCAGCTAGCCAGGCAGGCAGGCAGGCGGACAGGCAGGCGGTGGGCGGCAGGATCGGCCCGGTGCCCTCGGCTGCCGCTGCTGCTCTGCACTCCTCTAATGATCCCACTCAGCCCGGATACTGGCTTCCTCGAAGGCTCGCGCCCCGCCGGCAGCAGCTAAATGAGCGGCTTTCTTTAAACCTGTGCTGCCGCGCCGCGCGCTGCAGGAGAGGGCTGGAGCGGGCTGGAGAGGGCTGCAGGAGAGGGCTGGAGCGCCACGGGGGAACAGGGGCAGACGACCAGTGCCGAGTACAGCGCCGACATATTGACAGACGATTACTTGGCTTACAGTTACGGACAAGTTTGATGTCATGTTAGGGAAGATAAAACATTGAAGGTATCTATAGCAATTCCTCGGCATGGCAGTTCTCAAAAATTTTCACAGATACATACATGCATACCTTCTGATGATGACTTTTCGTGACACAGATTCACCCGTTTCAGCCAGTGTAAGTTTTGGTCGATGTATGCCGCTGCACGCTAGGGGTGCGAGGGACCGAGGTCGGCCGGCGGAGGAGCTTCACTAGGCGGTGACAGAGCTCAGGCTCGGGGTGCGCGGGGCTGGGGTCGGCCGGCGGAGGAGCTTCACTGGGCGGCGACAGAGCGGCGCGACAGATGATAATTAACGGCCAGAGCTGATTAACCGGACACGACACTGCAGCGGTGAAACGGCGCGGCAACGCACTGACGCTGAGACGCACTAACGCTGAGACGCAGTGATGCTGTGACGTAGTGATGCTGTGACGTAGTGATGCTGTGACGTAGTGATGCTGTGACGCACTGACGCTGAGACGCACTGAAGCTATGATGCTGTGACGCAGTAACGGAATGACGCACTGACGTTGTGACGCAGTGATGCTGTGACGCAGTCATGCTGCGGTGCGATAATGCTACAAAGCATGGACGCTGGTTATAACTTAAATGCGGTTAGGTCAAAGAAAGTGTAGAATTCCATTGAGTTTTTGGCGCTTTTAACAACACCGTTAGAACAAAGAAGATAACAAATTGCATGCATTTTAGGGCGTTATTTATTACCGAGCGGGTGCGAAGCGCCCGTGAAATTTCTTGTCAACTTACTAGACAAATTTACATCCGACCCCGCCCAGCCCGACACGGTCGTACATGACGCTTTTCGGAAGCTAATAACTTTGCAACCCCTGTCCCGATTGAGGTTAGGCTTTCACTATTTGATAGCTACATCAAATTAATTTTACTTTGAACAAAAATATGTACATTTAATAATAATTTAACTTAGTGTTAACAGTTACAATTCATACTTCTCGTCGGTATAATTTGCATTGCCGAAGCCTTCCATAGTCAACGAATTTGGATAAATCACGACGCAAATACCTCGAGTCTCAAAATAAAAAATAAAATAAAATAAATAACGTCAATTTATTTCGGCACAGACCTTCATCAGTTGCTGAGGAAAAATCACCTGATAACCAAATACACAAGATATCGCGAACATGTTACATATTTTGCAAGCTGTTTGGAGTTGTTAATCTTTCGAAGAAAACAACAAAGAAAACTAGTGTAGCAACGCAGTCCTATTGACATCTAGCATAAAGGCACACTTCGTATCATAGCAAGTAATGAACAAAACACAATCAGAAATAGTGAATAATCTGAAACAAGACATCAAAGCCGCTGATAGCTCTGTCGGCTTTATCAGCTGTTAGGCTTTGTCGGCTCAGTGGCCTTGATGTCTTGTTTCAGATTATTGATTACTTGTGATTGTGTTATTATGTTCATTACTTGCTATGATACGGTGTGTGCCTTTATGTTACATGTTAAAAGGACGTCGTTGCTACATGTATTTCTTTTGTGTTTCTTCGGAAGATTAGCAACTCCAAAGTGTTTGTAAAACACAAAACACGTTCGCGATATCTGATGTGTTTTGGTGTATCAGGGAAATTGTCCTCAGTCACCTGATGAAGGTTTATGCCGAAATATAGTGACACTTTTTCAGCTTATTATTATTTTGAGACTCAAGTCATTTATATAATTATTTACTAATTGTGTCAAGTCTCAAACAAGGGTTAAACTTAACCCTCGCCGTACAGGGATCCTAAAAGGACCCCCTGACGTTTTCATGCATATTTTTTGTACACATACGGCGAATCTTGCTGAAAATGTCAGTAGCTGAGGTTACAACAAATATGCGTATGCTGTCAAATTTCACTGCAAATAGTTAGGCAGTTTGAAAGATAATGACGTTTAACCCGCGCACTGCAGGGGGTTCCCGCCGAACACGAACTGCAGGGGGGGGGTGATTTCCGCCCCCCGTGAGATCTCCAAAACTACGCAACGTAGCGACAAGTGGAAAACGGCATTGGATAGCTCTAGGCAAGCTCTATCGAAAGTATTTCAGTCTTTTCTTGGATGAGGTCACAATTGAGGTCACCAGTGGTCACCAAAGGTCAGATTTTCCGGTTTTAGGACTC